>JAQGEP010000049.1:153262-222639 GCA_028476805.1 Acrocalymma vagum
TCATGTTAATTGAGACAGCTTTTCTTGATTTACCACCTAAACATATTCACAGATATACGTCCATAAAATTGATTGGAGCAAAACATTAGCATTAAAAATATTCTACTGAATTTCATGAACAATATCCACCCAGTAGTTCTCCATCTAGTGCGGCGCAGAAGGTGGGTTGGGGTCATCGCTAAGGATAACGTAGAAACCCATAGGGCACTTTGTATTGCCCTGCTTAAACTTCAATGTCGTATCATCAGAGCAGAGAGAGCCCGAGACAGTAACTGGGCCAATACCGGGCGGGATACCGCAAGGAGCGCTGTTGATGACATAGCTGTTGCCAGGCTTCATGACGGAAGGAGCGTTGGGTGGATCGGGCCCATCACGTGGCTGGTTGTTGTATGTAGTTTTCCCGGGGATGGCGCCAGCGTTCACGTCATATCCATTGAATTTGAAATGTCCCTCGCCCCAGAAGAAGAATTGTCCAGGGGCCTGTTGGTATGATGGGAAATCGAAGACAAGGCTACAAATCTTGCCCTGTGTCGCGTCCGAGTCGATTATGAGGTTGAAAATGGTGCAGGAGTCGCACGGGGTGATCTTTGCCCATTCGCTATTGGGGAAGGCCTTGTTGGGTTTCTTCTTGCTGATTTCGACAAGAGCGGACGTGGAGATGGCGCCTTTGGGAAGCTTGCCATCGGGCTGGATTTTGTTGGCAGGACATTTGTTCCAACCACCGGCACCGCGTGCGTCGAGAGAGCCTGTAAGAGCTGGCGTTGTAGGAGCAGCAATAGCAGCGGCGAGGATGGTTGAGAGTATAGCGAAGGATTTCATCTTGAAGGGTGGGTTGAACGAACGAGGTTGACTTTATTCGTAGAGACTGAATGATTGAAGACTCAATTCGAAGGCCTACACTCTAGAACGTCGGAGTATTCTGAGCTGGAGGAAGGGAGATATTCATAGTGGCATCTCTTGCACTCTTAAATACCCAAGTGTCCTCCATCTCGTAAACATGCTTTGTCCTATTGATTGGGATTCATCAACGGTGGACCACAAAACTACACCTGGTCAGCCCGTATTCGCTTTTCGTCTCTGTGGAGACTCGGTCTATTTTCTCACCTGCTACACGCCGGCCAAGGCGGAGTGTATGGCTTTACAAGGGTTGTTCTACACGAGGCTCTCTCCAAATGATCACGTATTACCCAAAGAGGAAGCTGCGGCGCCCTCAAGCATTGCTCGGTTGCACGTTAGCTGACTTGTTTCAATTTTATCAAGGAGCTAAGAGAAGCAAATGATGCTTCTCGACGCCGGGAATCAGGGCTGAAGTAATTTGTTGGCCATTGGCTTTTTTTGAAGCAATTATGTGGTCGAGAATATCGGCACCCCACTAGAATCACCGAATGTGGCGTCCAGACGGGCGCATCCCATTGGTCTTATGACTTAAAGTTCATAACAAGAGTGCCCAGCACATCGGACTTCCGACGCCGGAGAATATAGCGAGGAGGCTTCCGGGGAGGCTGATAGAAGCTTATTGGGGCAATGGGCATAGGGACCTGTGAAGTCGGTCGCATTGGGAAGGATCTACATATTTTTACTAACGCGACAAGAAGAGTTGACAGGTCTTGGGAACATGAGGCGTAAAACCAAAAAAATTAGGAAAATTCAGCGACAAAACCATTAATCTCAATTCAGAGTACCACGATCATTATCGTGTCCATAGCATCAGTATAAATCGTAGACACGAATCTATGTATAACCTGTTAGTCGTGCCGACTTGTGTGACGGTTCAAACCAAATTTCGTAGCTGAAAATATTGACTCTGACGTGAATTTTAATGACTCGTGGTCCTTTTGGAATAGCCCTGCGTCGAGAGGAAATATTGTTTAACAAGCCAGCGCATGCATGGTATGCCACCTTTCAGCTCCTCACGCCGGCCGTTTTCGAGATGATCAACGTCATGCATGTGTCAGCATTCCATTCGAACGCTCTCGAGACGCTCAGCCTGGCGACAAACATCAATTGCTTTCACATTTGTTGAGAGAACAAGGGTCGAGAGTTTGATGAATGGCTGACGAGGACACGGGTTGATACGTCGAGCCGCGAGTGTGCTATTAGCAATCTCACCTTCTGCGATGTCAGAGAGTGTAGGCGGCGCAAAGTCTGTGCTAAGAATGGCACATCTAGGCATCTTTACAGCTGAAAATCTCCTGATGTGAACATGAGTCCTCACATTTCAACAAAAGCAACGTTGGTACACCGGCCCGGTGGTCTGCGCGACGCAAAAGGGCATCCTGTAACAGTGTGATGAGGTTTTAGCGTTAAAGAGAACGACAGCCACAGCGCCACCTCCCACAATCCCTTGATTACCGCCTGGACGATGCTGAGCGTCATGTTTCATGGTCGCCATGTGCAACTGAGACTTCAGAAATGTGTGGATGAGAAAATGTTTTCAAAGGGAGAGGAATCGTCAGCGGAGCCTCCCTTGCAACTGCTTCGTGGTTGCTGTAGCACGAGCGCTCGGGTCACAACTCACACATACACAAAGCCCAATTCTAACATCAGTTTGATTTACCCGGCGCAAGCAGTCATTTCGCCGCAACCACTCGAATCGTGGCTCAGGGTCCAGCCGTTAATAGCGAGGGGAGAGCTGCGACAAGGAAAATGAGATTAAGGGTTCAAGAGCAAACAGATTATGTTGTGTGCTGTGCCTTGCTTCGGTCCTTGCAATGCCACGCGACGCGGAGATGATTTGGGTACCGAATCCAAGGTAAGGGCGGGTTAGCGATGATCCGATTCAAAGGTTGTTTGAACGTCACATTGAGGTTTGGATAAGGGATGCATATATATATAGTTGAGCAAGGACAGCAAATGTGCGGTTGGATGCGACAAACACCAGGTAAGGCGATCGCTCGTATCGATGAGGGAGGGGGTTCAGCAGGTGTCTACCACCGAGGCCGCGCAACACGAATTCGCACATATTGCTGTGGATGTGGAAATACGAAATGTTATGCGAAAGAGAATGAATTCGAAATTGTTTTTTGGATGATAAACTCTATATGGCACGCACTCGCGTCTCAATGTCTGCAAGTGATATATATTTTCCGCTTATTTTCCCAATAGCAGGCAACTAAGGCAGACAGTGCTAGCGTTTATATTTCGGCATGCCAAGCACATCCGGCACTTACTGTAAAATACGGAACTACGGCAGTGAAAGCAACAATTCACGAGACAAGTAGACAAGGATTCTAGATTTTCAAGTTCTGATTCTCTCTACCAACACTCCACTACCAACAACTAATTACAATTACCCGTGAACTATCCACTAGGATATCTTCTGAAAAAGACAAACCGAGCCGTATGGACTCCTATCATGCAAAGTCATAGCCTACCAGAGGTAAGCTGCAATGAGAGATGACATTTACAAGAAAAGAGCGGCGAAAGCACCAACACCGGCAACAAAGCCACCAATGTTGAGGGAAGAGGCAGCACCAGTGAACTCAGGAGTGGAGGGAACAGAGGGCTTGGTGTAGCCACTGAAAATCGGTTAGCTGGCGATTATTCACATCAATATTGGATTGAACTTACCCAGTGGAGGTGGGGTAGCCGGTGCCAGCTGGGGGAGCAGGTGGGTAACCAGTGCCAGCAGGAGGAGCAGGGGGGTAGCCAGTTCCAGAAGGAATGGGGTAGTAGGGAGTCTCAGTGGGCTTGGGTCCGTGGGGGTAGCCAGTTCCGTGGGGAATGGTGACGGTGACGGTAGTGGAGCTCAAGCAGGTCTCCTCAGGAGACTCGGGGTAAGAGGGAGTCTCCTCTGGGTAAGAGGGAACGCTCTTGGAGACCTCGGGGGTCTCTTCGGGGTAGCTGGGGGTCTCCTCGGGGTAAGAGGGAGTCTCCTCAGGGTAAGAGGGGACACTCTTGGAAACCTCGGGGGTCTCAGCGGGGTACTCAGGGTAAGAGGGAGTCTCCTCGGGGTAGGAGGGGACGCTCTTGGAGACCTCAGGAGTCTCGACCGGGTAGGCCGGGACGGAGGTAGGAGCAGGAGTCTCGGTGGAGCAAGGAGTCTCCTCGGCGGGCTTCTCGCCGTAGTATCCGGGGGCGGCAACAGCCAAGCTGGCGAAAGCAGCGACGATGGCAACGGTGGCACGCATTTTGATTGATTAGGGTATAGAACTTGAAAAAGATCTGGAAAGGGTTTTGGTTATAGGGCGGAGGGAATTAATTAATGATAGTAGTATTAGTTGGTATACAACGAGTGGACGACCGAAGGTCAGAGGACTTGATTTGCTTGCGAGTGAAGTGAGGAGAAAAAAGTCATGAGGGCGCGATGGGTAGGACTTATGTACAGATGGGAGATTGCGAGCACGGTAGCGCGGACCGGAAACAGGCTGGCCTGTGAATAGGAGACTCAGCACGGGAGCCAGGGGGAGAGCCATTCGAGGCCCCACGAGTGGGCTTGTGGGTGTGTGGGCTAATGCAGGAACCAGGCCTGCATGCATTACGTTTGGCCATTCACAGGGCGTGGGCGGGTTCTGCTATCCTTAGACCGGCAGGTTGATCGCGAATAGTAGCGGTGGCGGCTCGTGTTGAAGAAATGAACCCCAATGCTTGCTGCTGAGTCGAGGCTCTCGTTATTGCTGTGCGCCGCGATGCTGACAGGCTCAGCCGGGGCGGTTATTGCTTGATCTTGCGTGCGAGAGGACGCCAGCGATGGGCGGGATCATTTGCAGGCGCTGTCATTGGCGATGGGCGAGGCCTTTCGTGCAAAGAGCCAGCAAGCACCAGCAGCGCTTTTGGTGGTGCGAGTGGTGTCTGTGGTGTTGACGCTTGTAGTTGGCCTGACAGGCCATGACAGGAAAGGGAACAATCTTCAGGGGGCCTTGTCCCGTTGCAGCGCCAACACACGACCTCCAGCGCTGTTCGTTGCCTTAAACCTTTGCCAGCGGAAACATGGGGCTCGCACCTGGGGATCTTTGGCCCGAGTGGGAGGAGGGTGGAGCTGTGGTGCGCTGCCATGTCAGCGCTGCAGTTTCCTCCGCGTCGGCAAGCGCGATCGTGTATCAAACAGATTTGCATGCGCGAAACAGGTCAGCCGAGCACTTTGCATGTGTGTTTGGGTGGATTGGCAGACACTGGTAAACCACCGTTGCCGGTGCTGGTGCCGGTGCCGGGACATTGGTGGAAGAGTGCTTAGATTTGTGCTTGTGCTTGTGCTTGTACTTGTGCTTGTGTCTGCGCTGGCTGGAGAGGGTGCCTCCGCTGCATCCACATCTTGCCACTTCGCCAGCGTCACAGCGTGCACAACGGCATCCACAGGTCCCAGGTCGAAGAACAGCCGCCGCGGCGACACGCCGGCCAACCTTGTTGTGAGTGTTCGCTCGGTCGCTGGTCAGTGTTCGTCTCGTTGTTCGTTGTGTGTGTGCCGACAAATGCAATCGATAAACGAAAACATGGTCAAGGCGTCAAAATTCGCTTCTCGGTGGAAATGAAGCCTTTGCCTTGCCGAATCCGTCTAGCCCGCCAAGTGCCCCTTCCCCTTTTCGGACAAGCCCAACGCCCAAAATGTAAACCTTCATTTCGGCCCTTTACACACCCTGTATGCTTCGACCCACTTCACCACCGCCATTCAGCGCCATTCTGTCGTCGACTCAGGGGTGCAAGCACACAATGGCGGGGTGACTGGGCCTTGAGGCTTTCAGCATTGTTGGGCGGTCGCCTGTCGGCTCAATGGCACCTTCTTTGCCACCATCTGCCCCCTCCACTTTCGAGTTTCAGCCACTGAACACCTATCAACGGCTCTGCAGCCCCTGAATCGAGCGCTCCTATTCTGACCGCTTTGCAATGCTGGCCCACTGTCATTTCTCCAAGTTCAATATGTCGCCTTGTTCACCCATGCTCCACCCGCAACCGACTCTGCTAGTACCCCCGTTGAAGCGCTCCCAAATTGGAGTCCCGTCTCTCCTGCCAAGTCTGTCGATCTCATCTTCTTTGCTCATGGTTAACGTTATCGGGCTGCTAATAGAAGTCGCGAAGCTTGTTGCTGAACCGAAATATGCTTCGGCGCTTCGATTATTGAAATTGCACGCCTATCACGGAAGAAATTTCCTTGTTTGGGTAGGGCCTATACCTCCTAGTCGGCGCTTTGATATCGGCCCTGGAAGACCAATCGATATTTGAAGGTAACATTCATCATTGGGGAGCCTCATCTTAGCGCTCGGTTCCTCGACGACTCCTTTCTCGCCACTCGACTTTCCCTCTCCTAACCCCATTTCACGCCTTCGATCAAGTCTTCAAATCGCATACCTCTCGTTCTCCTTCTCGTCTCCTTCATCATCCGGACCTCGCCACCCTCAATAATGCACGAAAGTCCCATCGCCCCCCCCCCCCCCAACTTTGACCCTGGACGCATTATTCATAGACCACCCTCTATGATCTATCTTTGTACACTTTTACGCGTTGCATATCCTCTCGAAACCATTCTCCTTGAACCACCAAAGCGGCAAGCCAACTGGAAATTATCATTACCTGAGGGTTCCTTTATGTCCCATGTCTACCTTGAGGTTCACTCTATCTGCTTTCAACTCCATTGTTGGAGCGTTCATCGCGATGAACGTGTCCCATACAATGTTTCCTTCTGATGCCATTTGGACACTCCCAACCAGATCGCATGGCCACTTGTTAGATTGTCAAAATCTAGGCTAGGTGTCTACTATGAGTATAGTAGATTAGCACCCGTGAAGTGTACTGTATCGTCGCTGTTGTGTTAAGTCTCCAATGCTACTCAAACTGCGACGTATATCACAGTTGGATTCCCTACTTGCGGATTCTCATTTTGGTCGATATTTTGTTCCCTCGACAATTGTAGTCTGTTCTCGGTATCCATGAGCCAACTTTTTATTTTGTTCTTCATTCTAGGTAGGGATTTTCTTTTCAATGGGTCCGAATCAGGCTCACGGCTCTGTCGTGGCTTAACACCCTTTTCGTTGCATATCGTACTATAGCATTAACATTTTAGAAACTACATATCGTTCTAAGATAGAGCTGCTCACCATAGGTTGTATGTTCGGTTGCTCTTGCACTCGAATACCCAAACCACGATTCAACACTTCAGCTTGCCGTACCCAGAGAATATATCACCACAAGCCTGCCAAAGGATTGATAACCCGGACCGGACTGTGGTGTTGGCTTCTGACCCAACACCACAAGACTTTGAAGCACCCGCTATGCGATTGTCGGGGTACTGGAGTTTTCTTTTTGGCATCGACGCAGCCCTTTGGCCTTTTCAGCTTCTCTAGTGCCCCTGTCGACCGCGATCATTATTATGATCAAGCGCTAGCCCTCTTGAGTTTGGATGGCATTGCTTACATAACTTTGACCAAACTCCACATGTCTCATCAATAGCGAAAGAATATATGTTATGTCCCCGAACCGCCAAACGAGTTGCCGTCTCGTTTTATCATAGTTCGTCTTTTTCCGCCGCGGTCCATTTCGCCCGGCCGACGCCGACTCATCTTTAACTTGCCCAGGTCCATTTTTCAAGCTTCAGCAACCCGTAACTGTTTCTCGCTTCCTGGTTTCCGGATATCCTAGTGCCTTATCGATGAAAGAGTGTCCTTTCCGCCTCTAGCATAACTTGTGGCCCAGAGTGCAATTTGGGTCTATCGTGCTGCGATTCACCTTTGCTCCGTAAGGCCAATTATCTCATGCTCCGAATATTGAATTTCAGCTTCCGTTAGGCATACCGTCGGCGCTTAACCTGCATACGAACCTGTTGCTCTTCAATATCAGCTTGGCCAATCCTTTCAGAAACCATCATGCCAGATTGCCTGTCCGGTAGCCTCGAAGGAAGCGACACGGCTGTGGCTATTGAGACTTGGCTAAATCTCTCATTATTCTTCCCGTGCCACCATGCAATTGAGCCCGGATTGGAAACCTTTGCGCGCCTTGAATAATCCAGGTCATGGATCAATCGATAATGCGTCAAGCTACAATTTCTACCGCAAGACGCTTTCACTCGGTCCGACCGTGTACCGAATCGGATTGTCCGTATTATTCAACCCAACCGTTGCCCCAATTTCAAGGCTGGCTGCAGCCTGACCGAAAACAGAAAATTGTATATCTGATTGTCTCATGTCTCAGCGGCCGAAGTTAAGATGTTTTGACGCTCGCTGGGTTCCTACTAATTGTGGACACTTCCTGTGGGGCGCCCTACGTGATTATTGTCTAATGGCAACTGGAGTTCTGGTACGGATACTCTCCATATGTTCTGGTTCGCTGTGTTTCTGCACTGGTGCGAGTGAAGAGAAGTGGTGAGCCTGAATGTGTAACAATTTACTCTTTCAAGGCCCACCACGAGCTTACGTCCACACTGGTGGTTTCACGTGAATTGCGGCGAGAAGCTTCCCTGATCGAGCATTTCTTCGAAACGACCGGTTTTGACTGGATCGTTACTCCTTGACGACACGGCTGGTTCGGAAAGCAAAATGTATATAAAGGTGTGGTTTCTCTGTCTAAATTCTGCACCATCACAGCACGGCTTCGCTACTCAATCACCTTCAGATTTGAAAAGAAACACTGCTCTACTTGTCAATTCGTTCACAAGCTACCTTTTGAGCCACAATGAGGTTCCTCGCGACGCTTTGTCTTGCGACTCTCTTGGCTTTGGTGGCAGCACTCCCGCAATCCGGCCCTATCGATAGTTCCATGGTTGTTCGAGATGAACCATCCAACGTTGAGGTTGACAGTGGCCCGCTCCCTGACTTCCCTCGTGTTCAGGACGGCGCCGAGCCAGTTGTTGACGGTGATGAGAATGCTGAGTTCCCAGACGAACCTCCCTTTCGGAGAGACCTCAGCAAACGTGCCACACTGACTGTTCAAGTCTGGGGTGGTAAGAGATAAAAATGGACGAACAGTCGAGTCAACTGGCTGACATATATCCTAGATGCCAACAAGGGTGGTCGACACGAAGGACTGATATCGAAGACGCAGAAATGCTACAACCTGGGCAATAGGTGGCCCAACCAAATCTCCTCATTGAGTGTTCCTCGTGGTTTTGGCTGCTATTTTTACAACCATTACAAATGCCGCAATGGCGATTTCCGTAAGTTGGGTTTTTAATACTCGCAGACACAAGCTGATAAGCAATATACAGGCCTCCAGGTTCCTGGTGGAAATTACATTGCCAATCTCCAGAAATACAAGTTCAACGACAAAATTCAAAGTTATATGTGCTACAATTAAGTCATTAGCACATTATGTGGAGGGAAAGGCTATGAAGTGTTGCCTGTGGGGCAAAAGGAAACGGTGACACCAGGCTTGGAGATTTGGGAGGGCAGGAGCTTTGCGTATTGTTTTATTGTTGTCAGTCGCTACTGCTTCTTACTTCTGAATGTGTTGTCTTAGTCACTCGCTCCATGATTTGTTCATATGAAAGTGGAAAATCAATTCGTCCCTGCCTTGACATATTTGGACCTGGCGCTGGTGACATTAATCCTGTGCGGGTATGCTGATAACGTTTGAGGTCCTCTAGCTGTGGCTCCGATACATATTGAGCTATTGAAATAAGTTTGTTGGCTTCGAACTCTTTGATCCTTGTTGTTATCAAACCAGACACTAGCTCCTTGTTGGCTTTGAAGCACCACGATTAGATATCTCTACATGTATTGATGCCTTTTGAAGTCTTCTGGGTTTCTTTGCTACCTGGACAATCGCATATGCTGAGCGAGCTTCGCTGACCTCTAATATTCGGAGTACTGATTATTCATGGCTGCCTTACTGCTCTGTGTTGCGCTATATCGAGAGAAATCAGTTCGAGGCATCAGGAGCACGTTATGTGACATTCCAACCACCCATACTGGATGGGTCATAGGTTTGCGGATCGGCTGATGCTAAATCGGTGCCTTAAAAGCCTAGATACCGTATTATAAGGCCATTGAAGGCATTACTCATATCCAATTCATCAGGAGGGCTGGGGGAATAATCGTGGTCATGGTTCACCGGATCTGGGACGTTTTGAACGAAGATGGGGTGTTGGCACTGAAGCATAAGGACCAATCGCTATTGTTGCTTGGCGAGTATCGCTTATTGGGTTATGATTGCTAATTATGGGCCCTGGTCGAACCTTCCGCCGTCTATCTATGGAAATATTGAGATAGCCATAGACCGTGATCGCCCTTTCCAATCATGGGGCGAATTGCGTTGTGATAGTGACGACGCATCCTCACTCGATAAAGCCCACTGTGCTCTTGGCTGCAATTAATTCAAGTATAGAAAGGAGATGTAAGGTAAACCTAGCCTTGCTATCCTTTAGACATTGAAACACCTATCATCTTGACAATATTTTACAGGTGTTTGGTGTCCACCCACTTGCATAAACTACCGGGCTTGCCGGCGATACAAGAGCATACTTGTTGTTGTTGTTGTTGTTGTTGTTGTTGTTGTTGTTGTTGTTGGTGACAATATACAACGCTCAAAGCACGAGAAGAAGATTAGTCGATGATCATGCATCATATCCATTCATACATCTCATCTAGGTATCTATGGTAATAAGAAACGAACTTTTACCAGCCCAAAAGTCAAATCGGCATTCACTCTACAAGAAGACCTCGAGATTGAACTCGATCGTACTGACGGGGTACCTTATTTAGTTAGCATCAGATCCCTCTCGTCACAACTGTTGAAATCAGAAACTTACGGAAGCTCAAACTTCTGCAATACGCTAGGGTGTAGGATGCCGAAGACACCAATGGTGTAGTTCTTACCGCCGAGATTCAGCTTAATGGCTGCGGAGTGGCCCTTGAGGAATGTGGGGTCTGCAACTATCTTAGTAACCAGATCTTCATGACCATTGGCTTGTCTTACCATCGGCCTTCTCAATCCAGTATCCCTCCAACTTATCATTCTTGAGCCCATCTGCCCTAGTGATGAAATCCGACTTGAGAGTCAGCATCAGCCTGTCCAGCAGACCATGTACTTGCTCAAACCCGCTGGTCTTGCCCATGATGGCGGCTGCGAAGTGTCTCTCGTTCCTTGATTTCCTCTCTTGGGAAAGATCAATGAAACCTACATCGCTAACTTCGAAGAGCTTCATTGGCACGGAATGATGTTTATTTGAGTTGATGGTCTTGAGCAGACCTGGGAGTAGCGAGGTTCGCACAACTTGATACTCGGCTGTCTTTGGGTTGGCGAGCTTGATGGCAGTCTTGCCATCGTCTTCCCTGTTCAGCCACTCAAAGTTCTCCTCATGCGAGCAGAGAATGAGCGGCATTACTTCCGTCCATCCTGACGTGGCTGACTCTAGGCGCACAATGTCGGCGAGCTTGTTGATTGGTAGTGGTGCAGCGACGGCTGAAGACTTGTTTGGATATACTCGTGGGAGGTTGTTGAATCCGTAGGCGATGGCGTAGTCCTCCATGACATCAGCTTGATGTAGGACGTCTGCCCTTGTGACCGGAACGGATATGTCCAGAAGCTTGTTGTCTGACGGTGAAAGCGCAACCTCATACCCCATCTTGGAGAGGAGTTTGGAAATCTCGTCAGGCGACATGGACAAGCCCGTCACCTGGTTTAGATATTCAATTTCGGCCTGCATTTTACGTGGAGAGAGGTCAGGAGACACTCTTGATTCGTTATTGTGCGGTGAGATGATGTTGAGAGGCTCTATTGACTCAGCATATCCGGCGAACATGGTTGTCATAATGTGGTTAACGATTTCGACTTTTGTCTTGTCCAAAGCGGTGATCTCAACGAGAATATTCTTAGTATTGAGTGTAATCTTGCTGTGCTCGCCGTTGATAATAGGAGGCAGCGACAGGACAGTTCGATTGGAGTCATATATCACAGGATAGACGGGCGAATCCCGAATGATGTGAAGGTAACGACCAAGGTGCTTGTCTTTCTGTTTGGTGTGAGTGTTTTGCACCGAGAAGGGTTGAGAGTTGAGGTCTTACCTCATAGAACTCCATAAGTTCCTTCGCGTTCATCTTCTTAGTCTGGTTAAGGGGGATGAATTCAATCTGCTCAGGAGGTAAAGCCTCATAGGAGAAAGGGCCTTTAATTGCTGCATTTTGTCAGTTGGTATCCTCAGTGAACCTTCTTGTTCCACCCACTGTCAAGGTCGTGCGTCCCAATCGACACCAGAGTTCGCTGACGAGCCAAGTTCTGGTGAAGCTTGTCCTGCAAAGCAATGAAGGAGTCATATCTCTCCTGGGTGAAGGTAATCCCACGAAGGACGACTCCGGAGCACAGCGGTCGAATCCTCATAGTCTGGGAAAGTCAGTCTCCCTTGTTGCCTCCGACAACTCCATCTCCATGTGTCAAATGCTCACCTCCTCCTTAATCTCCAGTGTTTGCATATTTCCGTCTACTGGTGGGATAACCTTCCACTTGGGTAACTTCTGCCTCTCCAAGAAAACCCTCAAATTCAGCGCAATGCCCTCGAAACACAACATGTCATATCGGTTCGCGGGGATTTCAATCTTGAGCTGGGGAGGTTGGGCGAGGTCTTCCGGTTTTGTGCTCTGGCTCGTGTCCTCGTCCAACTCAATGCCAAATTCGAAGCATAGCTCGTCGAACTCTTCAGTCGTGTACTCCCTCCCGAGCTCTTTGTAAAGAGCGGCCTTGTCGACCGTTATGGTAGGCATTTTGGTTCAGAAGTGGCGCCGTTGCGTTCCCGTATATATCTTCGGTGCGACGTAGTGGGGTAATTCGAGGTGCGTGGTGGGGTTTCAGCGGAAATTCTTCCAAGTCAAAACTCGAAAGTTGAGTTCCCTCGGGAATCCTTGAATGTCTCAAGCTCCTGCTGGGTCACAATGGATCTGCGAGAGGTAGCAGAGGCGTTTGGTGAGTAGGTAAATAATTCGCGATGACTCCAAACTGAAAGCATTCGGATAATCTAAAGGACCGTTGATGTTGCACTAGTCCCAAACCGGCTCCCCCACTATCGATCCTTTGGACTGGGATTCACGCAGAACACACAGTACTGTAGCTGATTTACCAGGACCAAATCTCGTTAGATGGCATATATTTCAAAGTTACGGCGCTTTCTGTGCCAAGATACGAAGCGATATCCAAAACCCGGTGGACTAGAACCAGAAAATCAAACGCCTGACAATGCCATTTCATGGTCGACTATACAGCAGCCACCACCTCACTTTGACGGTGCAGTTCTCGATCCACGTGCCTCATCCATAAATCCATAGTCATGCAGGAACTCCATATAGACCATCGCCAATGCATACCGGTGACAATGTTTCCTACGACTGCATCACAAATACCGCAAGCCTAACCCCAAGGGTGCTGTCCACCCTTAGTCTATGCCCAGCACATGACCCTAGGTATAAATCCAAGAAGGTGATTAGAACAAAGACTGGTATGAAAAAATCGAAATCGACGGCTGGCTTGCACATTTAGTCTTTCCAATCCCAGACTTGCTTGAGGAAGTGCTCCATGTTGACTTTCTTTGCTTTCATTTCAACCATCCAAGGATGCTCGAGCATACGCCATGGTGTGGCGCGCCGGGGCGGTTCTTTCTCGAGACTGTTCTATGTTAGCATAAAGTTGCCATAATGAATTATGTTAGACATACCAGCACTCAATAAAATACTTGAAGTTTTCGGTCCACCTGATGCCATTCTCTGGCTCATCCTTGAGTTTAGGAATGGGCTGTCGAACAATGTAGGTAAGCAGATCAATTAGTCCAGCTCGTGGGTTCATTTCCGTGCCATCCGCAGGGAAGGGGAATCGATGTTGTGCCACTTCTAACAAGGTGACCCCCAAGCTCCAGACGTCGCTTGTGATGGTGTAGCTCTGTCCGGTAATACGTTCCGGTGCCATATAATATGAAGTGCCAATAAATGTATTAGCATCGCCCTTCGTTCCGAATTCCCCCGAGACACCGAAATCGCATAGCTTGACCTGACCGTTTCGACACAGTAAAATGTTACTAGGTTTGATATCTCGATGGATAATCCGATGACCATGCAGGTATGTCAATCCGTTTAGTACGCCTTCTGCTACTTTGCCGAGCACTTTTTCGCCCGTCCGGCCTCCTAATTTCTTCACTTCACGGTAGACGGAGTCTAGCGATCCACCTTCACAGAACTCCATAGCAATACTAATGGTACCAGTGCTGTCGTCCATGAAGGCGCCATAATATCGGCAGATGTGGTCGCTTGCGCAGTTTTTATTGAATGACAGCTCACGCACAATTTGTTTCTTAACATCGGGATCTGGATTTGTGGTGATGATCTGAATGACACAAGTCAGAACGAGGACAGACCAGGGAAAAAGATAAAGGCCGACATATACACATACCTTCAATGCGAAAACTGTCTTTCCGCCTTTGAGAATGCATCTGGTGACGGCACCACCGGCGCCCTCTCCCAAGCTACCCTGCTCTTCAATCATGCCCTTTGAGCTTGCCGCTCTCCAGCCAGCATCATCCAAGTCTTCAACATCCAATGGCCTTCCTTTTTCCGCGGCCATTTGTTCTAGGTCCGGGAGCGGTTGGCTACTGTTCTCTCTTTCCATCGACGGAGCACCCTCACTTCCACCTTGTGATATGGCCGAGATGGGATCTGATGCCTGGGGTCTTTGCAGAGTTTGGAAGCTTAAAGCCTGATAAGATGAGGCCGATCCATTAGGTTGTACTTCGCTGAAACTTCCTGACCGCGAATGTGCACTTGTTTCGCTGGAACTTGTTGCTGAGAGCCCAATTTGAAGCGGGGGAAGGCCTTTTGGTTGCGGGCGGCCTTCATGCGGGGTATGATGAGTGCCCATGGGTGTGGCAAGACGGAGCTGTGGTGGAGCAGGGCGAGGGAGGGTTGGCTGCCCTTCGCTTGAGCCATTGACGACAGGTCTGGCGTGTGGCGATGGTGGGATAGAGAGACCAAGACGGGGAGTGCGAGTGCCGCTTTGGGAGCGACCGCCTGGAATGGGCGGACGGAGAAGGGGTGCGGGGGACGACATGCTGGGTTGACTTGTCGATGCAGATCCGTTTATGTAGGGCTGCATCTACTGTTTTATCTCCAAGAGAGAGTGCCACTGCCCCAAAAACTATTATCAAAGGGCTCTGACCGCTGCTTACTCTGCTAATCGAGGCGCACGGATTTCGAGGCGACTTTGTGCTATGGCGGAAAGAATGATCGACCGTGGCAGGCCTAGGGCAAAGCTGGGGACGTTGAAGAATGGAGGGGGGGCGTCTGTGGGGGGACTCGAGGTTGCACGCCGACGCTGCGTGGTCCCGGCAGAGCGGATAGCTGCCGTCAGCCGGAGTCGCTGACCGACTATTAGGCAAGTGCAGATATATGGGCGAGGTGGAGGTGGAGGCGGTGGTGGTGAAGGTCGGATGAGTGACAAGGAGAGGCAGAGGAGACGGTAGGTGTGGATTGTGCGGATACGGATACGGCCGCAGGTGCTCAGGCGACGGTGACGTTGGCAGAGACGAGCGACGGGTGATGGGCGACGGGCAACGGACGACGACAAGTGAGAGGCAGATGCGGCGTGAGCAGGGAATAGAGAAGAAGGAGAAGAGCCAGAAGAGGGTATTGGGGAGGCCGGTGCTGGTGGCCAGAGGGGTGCGAGTCGGGGCGAGTTTCAGAAATGAGGAAGTCGGAGAGGATGGAGGTCTGTGGTCTGTGGGAGGGCTAGGTAGGAGGGGCTCACGACGGCAGCGGAGCACTTGAGAGGTGAGGAAGGCGCGGGCGAGCCAGGCTTGCCGAGATGAGCACTAGGCGGAAATTCAACCACTGGGCCTGCAACTGCAACAGGAACAGCAGCAACAGCAGCAGCAACAGCAACTGTGGGCGGCCAATATTGACAGTGACAGCGACAGCGACAGCGCCAACCACTCACGCTGGCCCTCGCTGCTACCAACACTGGGCCGCTTCGGACGCGAGGCTCGATCCGGGATGGCAGATGGCAGACAGTACCCAAAACGAACGTGTCGTGAGCGCGAGCGGGAGCGGCAGAGGCAGAGGCAGCGGTAGCAGCAGCAGCAGTGCGAGAGACGAGTAATGAAAGCGACAACGAATGTGACAAAGAAGGATCAAGAAAGCCTTGTTGCGGCGCAAGCCCAGAAATCCTCTCTAGACAGGAAGAGATGCTCAACAACAGGTCCCGTGCAAGCGCTGAGGCGGGTTCGTCTTTATGAGTGGACTGCGGCCCTGTTTCAAAACCCGGCCGCAACGTAGAGCGCCCTCATTCGAGCGCCTGAGGCCATGCTCCTCAATAGGCTCCTCCACACACACACACACACACACGCACACATAGTCTCTCTCCCTCTCCGCTCTTCTCGAACGAGGGCGTCGGCGCCAACCCCTCGACTCTCCACGATAGGATTCTTACGTTGGCGATGCGCCCCCAAACACATCCTTCCGGCTAGCATCCTGCAGCAGCCCTTCTATTCACGGCCAAAGCATGCACCTCGAGGGAGACGGCCGCTCTCCAGGACGTCATCTTCAGGCTTCCGATCCTCTTTTGCATCCTTGTGAACACCACGCGACAGACCGACCACTGGTCTGCCAGTTAGCCTGATCGAGAAAGCCTAACTCAACCCTTTGAACTACATCGGTGGCGCCCAAAAGGGTGCCCTTTAGTGGCTGACGTTGGACTGAATATTAAGCCAGGCTGGCCCTCTCCCCCTGTTCGCCTGTAGTGATGGTCAAAGAGACAGGCAGCGAAGCACCTGATTTAGAAAAATAATAATCTACGCCCATGGTCAGTTAAAGAAACGGCAAACGTCTGCATCTTCCTTGCTTGTGCAGCATCGCTCGAGTAACGTCTACGCGGGCGACATACGATCTTGGCGACCCTTCCCCAACTTTTATGTTCTTGGCGCTTTCATCTCTCTCCTGTCTCAAGAGGCGCCTTCATCACGTCACCAATCCCTCTTCCGCTCATAATCGTCAAGGATCAGGGAGTGATGCGTGAAAAGGGTCGTGCAAGACTCAATAGTGGGCGCTTCTGGTGGCTATCCTCCCCAATCGAATCTTCTCCCGGATGAGTAAGTGCATCACCCCTGGCTCTTGGGCAAAAGCCGACACTAAATCGCTGCAGAGCCCCTCTGCACGATGCTCCAATATTAGAATCCTTATAACTCGTCGTCTCTATCATCCTATCCCTCTTCATGTTTTATCCACACTTTACCAAGCAGGCTATGTTAGCAATTGTCAAGCAGACGACCACCATTAGATTACAACCGCAACAGTGCTCCAGTCAACACCAATTATGCACCTACTGGATTTGTACTTCGAGTGGCTGGCTACGGAAAGGTGGTGTCACCGCTTAACTGCCCGCAACTGCAATGCATTTTGCATGCGCTGTGTGACTGGTTTATCCAGGTTCATTGCTCTCACAGCCGGCCGGTATGCATCGGGTCGCATACATATTTCCCACTTTCTTGATCGAAATACAGTTTGACTCTAATCAACCGGAGACGTTCGGACAACAGCGCATGCCTAGTATGTGGTTTGTTCGAACCTGCAATGTTTAGCTGGCGCATGATTTTATTTCCTGTGAAGCGCACTCGGAATGCCATTTTGACGATCACAACCGCATATAGGTCCGGTGCTTTCCTTCCGCATACCGTTTCAAACGGCCCGCCCGTCTTGCGTTTGGTTCATTTGACTTTGCGATAACGTTTGGACCTGATCGCGTTAACACCCGTCAAACTCACAGGGTGTTTGTGTGACAGCTGTCATCAACTTGACCGTTCTAGATTATCTGATGCTAGGAAATGCATGGAACACCTAGAAGAAAGCACGGTACACTCTAGGAGAGAGGCGCCATGCACCCAAAGGATTACACATTTTGGGCCGTCTTCTCTACCATGGTTCTACCGATGAGGCTAAGCGCTCTGGGAAATGTTTATCAGGCAATGCCCGGTTCTGAACTACATAATGAGGTACATGACCTGATGGATGACATCCTCGTCGACTTTCTCCGAGAGGAAATTTTTGGTGTTGGGAACTTTTGACGAAGTCATCCTGGTGGCATGATCGTATTCACTTTCCATGAGCTTTAGTACCAGGCGAAATTGAATGAGACTGGACGACGTACCAACAAGACCCCTGCCAACACCCCTCCGACATCTCTGTGGATGCGTTGTCGCCGTGCGGATGATCAATCTAGCCTTTACCTAGTCACGGTTTGGCCATGGTCGATAAACATCAAACAGCCTGCACCTGCGTGTTGACTTTGGTCCCTGCAGCAGGCCAACACCCATCAAGCTAACGCCCACCACTCTGAGCGTCTCTCTGTAGCACTGCATGTGCAGCGACACGTAGCTCCATATTTCCTCGATAATTTAAGTTTGTTGTGGTGAGACTTTTCAGCTCATCATTTCAGCAAGTCTTCCTGCAGGGTCCACGGCATCACTAGTCCACCCGCCCGATAGAGATTTGAGGGTATCTGCTGGAGCAAGGAAAGCTGCCAGTAGGCTTAGCGTGCCGCTTGGGCTTCTATCGTTCTTCAAGGTCTTTCGATCAACGGGACTAAATTGAGAAATATTTCAACGAAAAATCAGTTGTCCCGTAACATTTCGTGTCATATACACCATTCTCGCGGAGCAGCAGAGAAATGAAATGCGCTGGCCCAAGTTGTGCCACTATGCCAGTTATTTCTTCGAGAACCACTCATTTACTTCGAAAGTTCTTGATCGTCCGGACCTGGCGTGGATGCCATATGTAGTAATCCGAAGAGGATGATGCAGGGATCGGAACCTGGTCCTCAATGTATGTGAGTAGGTTTGTGAACGGGCGTAAGCTGATATGTGGGGTTCCCCGGTATGTAAGCCTAGAAGAGCGCCATAGTAGCCGCGACTATGGATGAAGTCAGCCTTACTTTTAGGAATCGGCCCTGATGGGAAAGAATATCCTAAAGGAACGTCACATTCTTCATTGAGCACAGTGAATTTGGTTAAACCATATGGCTATTCGGCAAGACGCTGATAACAAGCTTCTCACCAAAGCTGACATGACCAAGCGCACAGGAAAGACTCACTGGATGTCCAGGGTCCGGAGCCTTGGTTATCAAAGAAGTAGGCAGTATCTAAGCGGCCAAAACGAGCCGGTTACTGAGAATGGACGAGCGATGACGCCTGAATGTAATGTGCACTTTGCATACGCTCACATGGTAAGCGATAACCCATTTTTCTCAAAGAGTATTGTCGACACTGGCACAGTCATTGGGAATGCCGTATTCAGACTAAGGGCGTTTATTCAAACCGTTTCACGGCTTCGATGATAGATCGATGGATCTGGGGAAGTCGCGATCAATAGTGCATGCCGCGTTGCCTCTTTCCGTGCTGCTGATGACACAAGTCGTCACAACTTGGCCTGCAATCGGATGATCTAACGATAGTTGCTCAGTGTTGTGCAGAAGGAGAAATTCGACGGCCGAGGCCATGATTACATCTCGCCGCTCGCTAAGGGAATCAATCTCACGGTTGGCACTAATTGGCACTGCTGGGAGGGCCAACCTGTAGCTCATTGAATTTGGAGCTGAGCTTACTATCAAAGTTCGTATCAGTTTAAGCAACCGAATGTCTTGTTTTTGGTGTCTTCAAAGGTATTGTGATTGGCTTTGGCTTCATCCTACTCTGGATGCTTCATAGACAATACCAATAGCCAATACTGACCGCATGGAGCTTCTGACTGCGGACTTTGCAAAGACACCCAGGGGCGCAGACAGTGAGCGTCTGCCTGAGATGTTGTATGTTCTATGCCTGAACTATTGCGTGTATCAATCAAGGGAGCTTTCTCATTACGAAGGGCGCTATCATATGTATTTTTGGAGCTTGAGGAAAACCCAAATACCTGCGAGCAAGCGTCAAGTCACTGCTCAGGCTTGTTTTTGCACGTCTGAGATGCCGCAAGCTGGAGAGCTGAAAGCTCTCGTGGTAATGCACCTCGAGGATTGGACAGCTGAGAGTCGGGGCTGAAAAGGGTTGGCGCCTACGCTACTTCTTAACTTCTCGATTACCCTGGAGGAAGGAGGTAGCTGATACATTGCTTCAGACAGGCAATCTTGTTTGGCGCATCTTTGATGTCAGCTAGAAAGCAAATATGAACAGCGGATGTAGCAAAGGGAAGTTGGAAGGAATAGAGGGCGGTAGACGTCAATACGATGTAGCGAAGTGGAGGCCTTCCTTCTTTGACACCTGGGCAACCACTACTGGTGACCAATTGGCTTCCTCTGCTCCCCAATCCGAATGCGATTAATCTAGTATACGAGGAGAGGAGAGATAGCGTGGTGAAGGCTGAAAGATCCAACGAGACATGTAGTCAAGACAAAGAGCTGACCAAGGCCTAGGACAATTGCGGGCCGCTCCCGCTGACACGCATCGTCAACATTGTACTCCGAGAGGTCGCTCTCACTTCCCCATTGTCTGTCGCATTTAATCCCGCCTTGCCACTTAATAGTCAGGATCTTCAAATGACGGCCCCCCGAAAAAAAAAAGTCGGAAATCACTCTTCTCAAGGTTTGCTGTTGTTGCATCACCTGAAGCAAGCAATGCTATAGGCATCTTGCCCAAGGACAACGGAAATGGACGGAGTTGCACAGCGGCAGTCGCCACCAAGCGGATTTGGCTTGCTGCCCTTAGGCCTCCCAGCCATAGATGAAAAGGATGAAAATGATGAAAATGTAGAACAACCAACGACCGAGACAGCCATTGTAAACCACTTCGACGGCTCTTACCTCCCAATCCAGGACTAGCCCAAGAACTGCCGGCCCACGACTGGCTACACGCCTTACATGCCGCGACTCTTTGGAACGCAGACACGCACATGCGGTTACAGGATACAGCCCCTTTCGCTCAAAATAAACCAATCATCCCCGAATCGCAAAGCTAAAGCCCGCCTTGGTCCCCGAAACAGGAAATGCAGCTTACATTTGTACGCAGGCCGATCTGTAGCTCGTTTGTTCCCTCCAATCTATGAGCGCAGGCGCTGAAATCCAGGATGGAACACTTCGCAATACACCCGGTATCAGGTGCTGTCGCATGGTGTTTGCAGCGACACATCAATTGAAATGGGGATGTGCAGAAGAGCACGGCGAGGCTTAGACGCCGTAAACAGCGTAGAAATGCGCTGGGGCAGGTTCTAGCGTATCTGTGACACAAACTTAGAAACATAGTTTACCCAACATCCCTCCCTGGCGTCGGATGTATGTCCCTAGTGGTTCACGCACTGCCCCCAAATACTATACGTTTCTTGTGTGCGTCTACCCAGGTGTTTGCCCAGCGTCAATCAGCGCTGCCAATTCTTTCGCAAATATCCCACTCTCTACCTATGTATAGTACTTGTAGATAGACCAAGTCAAGTAGAACAAGTCTTAACTTCGGCTATTTGTCTCGAGCAATCCCATTAGCTGTTGATTTGATTTGATTTGATTTGATCTTATAAAAGAAAAAAAAAATAGAAGAGGATAGATGCAAAGGCTGGGTGCAAAGGACGCTCTCATGTCGCCATGTGCTACCACACCGGCAACTCTCCCTTGTTCGCACCGCTGTCCGAGGGGGTTAGAGGAACCCAACGCTGTGTAACACCGACATATTAACCTGTCAGCCTTGCACCCACAGCTAGGCCCTACCCGCCCAATAGTCTGTATATCTATCCCGCCAGCTCGTTCCCAACCAGAATTTCAGATAGTCCACATGCGCTCGGCAACCACACCCAACACCCTTCCCGTCTGTTGTTTTCTGGTACCGACACCCCTACACCTTCGGTTGAGCGAACAAAGACCAACTGGATATCAGCGCGGTAACAGTCCAGCTTTGGCTGCACACCTGCTCTTTTGATGACAGCCTCGCCATTCAACAGCCCTTACTTTTCTTTCCATAATCGACGTTGTCAACCCTAATTGACAAAATGGCCATCGATACAAAGGCAGGCTTCCAGCCATCGGAAGAGTACCTCATGGAAGACGACTCCGCCCCGCTGGTACGGTTGTGTATCACCTTTCTGATCCTGGAAACCTTCTTCATGGTCCTCCTATACGTATCCCGGTGGATATCGAAGGCCGAGAAAGCGACTTGGTATATGATTGCTCTGATGACTGCTGGCTATATGGTTGCGGTTACGAAGATCACTACCGCGATCCGTACGTTGCTCTTCTCCGTTGCAGCGGCCAATCT
The DNA here is from genome assembly GCA_028476805.1 of Acrocalymma vagum. Lineage (NCBI taxonomy): Eukaryota > Fungi > Ascomycota > Dothideomycetes > Pleosporales > Acrocalymmaceae > Acrocalymma > Acrocalymma vagum. Next base: position 175,377 of record JAQGEP010000049.1, read on the forward strand.
GAAGCTAACAAGATACAGTGATGGTGAACATGGCTGGAACAGGTCGCCATCTGATAGCGCTCGAGTGGCCCACAATCGAATTAGCACTCAAGTTCAGCCTTGTCATGCAAATCATATGCCCGCTCACAACATCCCTCACCAAACTTGGAATCCTCTGTCTCTTTGATCAGATTATCGGCCAAGTTTCTGTCAAATCTCGTTGGGTCATCAGAATTACCTTTGCTGTGACCGTAGCTATCATCGTCATCCAAATTATCATACCCCTCGCGAACTGCAACCCATTGTCCAAATGGTGGAATCCAATGGGTCCGGGATCTTGTGCATTTTCTGGGCTAAGCTTGTGGCGGTATGTTGACTATTTACCCAAGTCGAAAGTCGTTCACTGACCTTGTCATTCTGTTACCAGATACTTGGGTATCCCAAACATGATCGTCACGATAGTCATAATTTGTATCCCGATTCCCACACTGTGGAAGCTCAACACCACCATGTCGACAAAGTTCGGCCTAGCCGTCATACTATCCGTCTGCCTAATGGGCGTTGCAGCAGCCATCATGCGAGTAAAAGCTTTCCTTGACGTCACTAACTTTGACGACATTACATACGAGAATATCACGCCACTATGCTGGACAATCACCGAAGCTGGAATATACCTGGTTGCGGGTGTGCTGATGACGCTGCGACCGTTGATGTTAAAGTTACTCAAGGATGTACCTTTAAACAGAATTTTGTCCGCAACTTTTCGAAGTTCGGGACGATGGGGGTCTCACATGGAGATCAAGGAGGAGAAGGCGCTCCTCCAAGAGAGGAGGTGGTACAAGACTGGTCCGACAGGTACGGTTGTGGCAACGACGGATGAAGAAGCCCAGTTCATAGATGATCAAAAACGGTAATATGATATCTAGATTAATAATGTATATACTTCATGCAAATAAGCGCAATGCTAGATAATGGAAAAGCCTTCAAGATCGTCTCGTTTCACCTGTTGCGCACGTTGCTGATCAAAGAGCCGAGGACCAAAAGGCCTGCAAGCACGCCACTCTGAATGGGCGCAAACATTGCGGAACGTATGATGACTAGAGTGCCAACAACAACGAAAATGATCGGCAGAACGAGATGAGGGCGGTACGGCCGGTGAAGTTGTTGTTCCCGGCGGCGAAGTATAAGTAGTCCTATGACGGTACTGACATAAAATACCCACTCAGCCATGCCGACAAATGTCAACAGGGCTCTAAAACTTCCTGTAATGATATAGACAAGGGTAATGACGAGTGCCAAAATATTGGCATAGCTGTGATTTGTATTAGCAAAAGTAGGGGGGTGGTGGGGCAATTCAATGCTTACATTGGGGCGTCAAACTTAGAAGCCGGCTCTGAATCTTCCTGCTCTGTAGGCGAGGCTTGGTCTGAGTAGACATTCGAGGTAGAGGAATGTGCAATTGCTCTTTGTGGCGATGAATGATGCTTGTTCAAGATCGATAGACCTCGCTTACTGAAAACCCCAGGAAGGTAATGCCGCTGAGACGCAGCAACTGTGAGTCTTCCAACAGAAAATACATTGCTTGTTATAGAGCCAGCACAAGATATGGCGACTAGGAGAGTGATAATAATCCCAGCTGGTCGACCTAGAAGAGAATTTGCGGCCGCTACAGCGACAGCATTACCAGAGCTCATCATGTCCCATGGAAGCAGAATGTAGTAAGCAATGTTCACAAGCTCAAACGAACTTAAAACAACAATCATAGCTGCCTTGATTGCCTTTGGCAGTGATCGTCCTGGATCGTGAATCTCACTTGCAACCACATTGGCCTAGCCCTTGGGTGTCAGTGGATAGTGAGAGAAAACGAAATATTTAAACAAATAGGGTGATTTGCCACAGCAGGCACACTCACGTTATCCCAGCCATCGTAAGCCCACAGTCCTCCATATATGGCCGCACAGTAATGTCCGTAGCGCTCCCAGGTGGTGATGGATGTCCAGTCGATAGTGTGTCCTTCAGATACAGTCGCACGAGTTTGGAACCAGTCTTTAGTATACCAATCACTGGCGCCAGAGAAAGGAGAGTTTGGATTCACAAAATGAGCGATAATGGCTATAATACCTCCAAGGGCGACCAGGCCGACTGTCGAGATTTTGAAGACGGTGAAGGACTCGCTGAGCCGTAGGGTGAACTTTGTGTTAATGGAGTTGAGCAAGACCATGGACACAAAGGCCAGTACAGCAGTCAGTTTTAGTAGCCACGGTGCGAGGGGCTCTTCTGAACTGACGGAGCCCACAGATTCAGCAATAACGATGCTCTGAATGGCCATCGATGATGGCTTCACGCCCATAATATAGACCCACGCCATTAAAAAGGCCATAGTGTCTCCAAAGACATGTCTCAGATACTCCTGCATTCCTCCGTTGAGAGGAAGTGCTGCGCCGAGCTCTGCAAACGAAGCCGCTCCTGCCCACGATAAGAGCCCGCCGAGGACCCATACGATGAGGGCTGCACCAGGTGACGGGACATTAGCATCCACTTGAGCGGGGGAAGCAAAAATTCCTGAGCCGATTTGAAGGGTAACAAGCACAGCAAAAGCATGGCGGGTAGTGAGCTGTTTAGGTAGCTGCTGGGCTTCGCGGGACTCTGGTGAAGCCCGCGACCCCAATAGCGGATCGGTCTCTCCGACATTCGGCTTTGGCGAGCCGCGCTGATTGGGGCTTGCCACTTGATTGGGGGCCATGGTTGAAACTTGAGAATACTCTTTTGAAGTGAGCGGGTGTGCGTCAGAGAGTGTGTAAAATAACACCTATATAGAGCAGATAGTGTTGGTGACAGAAGAGGAAGGAGACTGCTTTTCTAGCCCAGAAGCAGAGGCGTCGGTCTGTCCCCCACTGCGCGGCATCAGCTCCAATAGGACACAATCAGATTCTACATGTAGGCCATGGTCAGAATCATCAACCGGGCATTTGATTCTCCTACCGTAGCTGTGGATGCGTGTCAATGTGTGGCCGAGGTCAGCAAGGGCCAAGTTTCGTGTGTATGTGCGAATTAGCCTGCCCTTACAGCATTCCTAGGGCGGGGTAGTTAGGCAGAAACGGGCAAGGCTGCTTTCAAGAGGAAAAAAACAGTGCAAGCAGTACAAACAAGTGCAAATGCAAATGCAAGTGCAAGTGCTGTAGGCGTGGTGACGATAAATGGGCGTGCGGTGAGTCGAGAGAGGGCGCGCCAATAATGGAGCAACGAGAGGCGAGATTGAGATTGGATGTGGCGGGGCAGAAAGTGGCTCAACAGGCTTGGCAATCGTTAGAACTCGCTGCAGCCCACCACGACGATGAACTGCACCACAAAACAGACCCCAAAACGCGACTCACTCTGCAACCCTTGAACGCTCATATTCCGGATTGGACGGCTCTCCTACTCACTTCTCCTCCTGTCTCAGCCCCGCAAGCTCCCCGAGCCGCCCGTCCTGGTCCTCTCTCGTCGTTTTCCTCGCCAACACTAGGTACGTCAAGACGGCCCCTCCGCGCTCGAGCTCCCCCACCCCTATTCACCACCGCTTACACTTTATCCAGAAACTCTCAAAAGCTCTGTTCCCTTCTTGTATTGTTACTTGTGCACGCCTCTTCTGAGCCTGCCGAGGACTGTCCCTGGCTGCGAATACCCTCCTCCCCGTGACCCACCTCCAGCCCACCCACCATGGAAGCAAATCAGAATGACGAGCTCTACCCAATCGCCGTACTCATTGACGAGTTGAAGCATGACGACGTGCTGCTCCGATTGAACGCCATCCATCGCTTGAACACAATAGCTCTGGCATTGGGCGCCGAGCGAACACGAGAGGAGCTGATACCCTTTTTAGACGGTATGGCTTTGATCCAACTACTCACGATGCGCTCGGTGAGCTAACTTGGTTGCTAGAATCTGTGGAGGACGAAGATGAGGTCCTCACTGCTCTGAGCGAGGAATTGGGCAAGTTTGTCGAATACGTCGGCGGCCCCGAGTTTGGCCATGTGCTTCTCTCACCCTTAGAGAATCTTGCGGCTATAGAAGAGCCGCTGGTTCGCGAAAAGGTTTGTTCGATCCTGCAACCTGGCAGGATACTCGGCTGACAAAGGCAGGCCGTTGAATCACTGAACAAGATCTGCGAGGAACTCTCACAGCAACAGATTGAGGATTCCTTCATACCCCTCGTAATGCGCCTGTCAAAAGCGGACTGGTTTACCTCAAAGATCTCCGCGACTGGCCTCTATCAGACTCCCTATACCCGAGCTACGCCCCCTTCACAAGAACTCCTTAGGCAACACTACGGCCAGCTTGTCCATGATGATACGCCCATGGTCCGAAGACAGGCAGCAAACAACCTGGCAAAGTTCATCAAGGCTATGCCACCTTCGATTGTCATTGATGAAATGATTCCCCTTTTCCAACACCTTGCTGCAGACGATCAGGACAGCGTCAGGCTCCTAACCGTCGACATCCTCATTGCTATCGCAGAGGCGGTTCCCAAGGAGCAGCAGTCAAGCCATGGTGTCTTGTTGACGGCTTTGCGAAGCCTGTTCGAGGACAAGAGCTGGAGAGTGCGCTACATGGTCGCAGACCGGTTTGAGAAGGTGGGTTTACGGTGCGTGCGCGGAACATGATTCAAGCTAATGTGGTACAGATTGCGAAAGCGGTCGATGAGGAGGTTGTCAACCGAGACTTGGTGCCCGCATTCGTGAAGTTGCTCAAAGATACTGAGGCAGAAGTGCGGAGTGCAATTGCGGGGCAAATCCCTGGTAAGCATCCGCTATTTTCGCAATAACTATTCTTGGCAACCGACTGACTCCTTTGCCCCAGGCTTCTGCGCTCTGCTCGAGCGGGAGACTCTTCTCCATGATGTTATGCCGAGTATCGAAGAACTCGTGTCCGACCAGTCCCAGCATGTCCGCGCCGCCCTTGGCACCCAGATAAGCGGGCTGGCCCCGATTCTCGGAAAGGACGAGTACGTACACTGTTTCGCGCGTGGACACGTACCTTTACTAATCAAGGTACAGGACTATCTCACACCTTCTTCCAATGTTCCTTCAGATGCTAAAGGATGAGTTCCCCGACGTTCGATTGAACATTATTTCCAAGCTTGAACTTGTCAACAACGGTATGTTGCTGCGGTACCTGTTAGACGAGACTTTGCACTGACAAGCATGCAGTAATTGGGATTGAACTTCTCTCTCAGTCCCTACTTCCCGCCATTGTGCAGCTCGCTGAAGACAAACAATGGCGCGTTCGACTGGCCATTATTGAATACGTTCCCCTTCTTGCCTCTCAGTTAGGCGTGAAGTTCTTTGACGAGAAGCTGAGCAGCCTTTGCATGAGCTGGCTTGGCGATACTGTCTTCTCTATCCGCGAGGCTTCCACCCAAAATCTCAAGAAGCTCACTGAGGTCTTTGGTGTTGAGTGGGCCAACGATGCCATTGTTCCCAAGGTCATGGCCATGGGCCAGCACCCCAACTATCTCTACCGCATGACCACGTGCTTCGCCGTTTCTGTAGGTTTCCTTCACCTTGTCTATTCTTCTTCCCTAACTCGGCAATAGACTCTGGCTCCTGCCCTTAGCCTCGACGTCATTGAGCAGTCAATTCTGCCAATGATGGACAAGCTCGTCAACGACGACATTCCCAACATCCGCTTCAACGTGGCCAAGTCTTATGCTGTTCTCATCGACACCCTAAAGCAGCTCCCCGAAGAAGGAACTGTTCTTGCCTTGCAAAAGGCAGGCACGCCCGGCACCGGCTGCCAAAAAGGACAAGACCTCATCACTAAGAGCATCCTGCCGAATCTCGAGAAACTGCAGCAGGATGACGATGTTGATGTCAGGTATTTCGCCACTACGGCAGCGCAGAGTTTCACGGATGCGATGCAGACTTAGGCGGCGTGCAGGTCTTCTCCCTTGGCAGCGATTTAGTTCCTGGGGAGGGGATGGGAATGAGATTATGAAGAGCATTCAAATACACAAGTTAATGACCGAGTTTTTTGATAGAAAGTGAAGCTTAGGCTTTTGCTGGGGGAGTTGAGCATAGCACCGCTAGGGACAAAGGCACAGCGTGAAACGTGGCCGGTAATTGGACGATGAGCTTATCACACCGAACATATTGCTTCCTTGTTTGCTTGCGTCTGAGTCCTGTTGCTTCACACCCGGCGATTTTTTTTGAGAGGTGGTGTACGAGAAAAACGTTGGGGAAAGAGAAAGGGAAGGCGGGTCTTGAGTTGTGGAGAACTAAACCAAAGATTACCCCAGTTAGATCCCATGATGAGTCTATGCTTGCTTTCAGAATGCATTGTTTTGGCGTTAAAGACATTACCAGTGATTGCTAGCCCTGGAACAATGACCAAGTGTTCGCTGAGTATTCTAGAATGTCGATCAAAGGTAAGGTGTGATGTGTGATATATGCCATTTTCAGGTATCCACGCCTCGATTACCTTTTTCCTTTCAAGGGGCAGGCATATCTGGAAGGGGCAGGCACTAACAGCATTGGTGGTTCGTATGGTTTTTACAACAGGACCATTTCAGGTTTGAATGGAAGAAAAGTTTAGCCAAATCGATAGCACCGCATGTCACTAATAATGTTGGAGTATCAAGAGTAGTTAGTTTATTTGCAAGGCTTTCGGTCAAAATTTCTATGTACTACGATCTCGCTCAAGTCCAAGAAGGCCTATTCCATGTAGTATCTATCTCGGTGCAATGAAAACACGCACAGGCTGGATGAAACTATGAGGAAAGAAGGGGTGGGGGTATATAGCATTAGACGGCGCCGGCCTGCTGGAGTAGAGTGGGGAGCTGGCTCTTCTGTGACTGCAGCTCAGAGTTTCCGCCAATGTGCTTCTTGCCGATGAAGATGTTGGGGACAGTCCTTTGGCCGGTGATATCCTCGAGGGTGTTTTGGATGGCGGAGCCGTCATCTGAAATTTTGTCAACCGCTGGGCTCATACTCAGAATGTATTCTTCACGGCTGGCACCGTTCTCTTTGTGCTCTTTTATCAAGCGTCGCTAGAAGAAAAGAGAGGCGGGGACAGAGCGCGCGGGGCAGTCAAGTATACGTACCGACTTGATCGAGCTCGATGAGGTAGAATTTGGCGCCGGACTCGGAGAGGAGTTGCTTAGCCGAACGACAGTAGGGGCAGTACGACTTGGAGAAGACGGCGACGGGGTTCTCGTCGATGATAGCTTCAACCTTTGCTTTTGTAGCGGCCATTGTTTCTGGACTGACGCGGGTACCGAAAAAGCGACGTAGGAACGAAATTTTGGCGGTGTTTGGACGGTCGGAAGCCCGTCTATAAGTACTGAATAGGCGGGCGCGGGATTGGTAAGCTGGATTTCGGACGATCTAATGACGATGGAGGGGAACAAAGAAGAGGGGGAGACAGGGAATGATTAGATGCAGATGCAGGCGGTGGGCCGGGGGAGGGGCGAATGGGATGCAACGTACGTAGAAAGGGTTTATATGGTGGGGAGGATGGTTGGTAGGGAGGTGGAGTAGTCAACGCAGGCTAAGGTTGATGAGGTATTTGGAATCCTGAGGGTTCTGGAATTGCGTGTGGATTAATAAATGGCGGAACAGTTGATGCGCTTCGCACGGTGAGGAACAGCAAATGCTGAAGATGATGCAATGGCTTCCTCGAAAAGGCAAATCTTACGCGATAGAGAGCATCAGGCGGGCGAGATTGCCTCGGTGATTAGGGAATCATGGCGAGGCTGCCAAACGGGTCTAGTGGGCGTATTGTTTCCTGCAGATGACGAATGTGTTCAGCCGCCCAGGTAGATTGAGGCTCTCTGGCTCTCTGGCTTTGTGGCTTTGTGGCTTTGTGGCTCTGTGTTGGAGACTTTTGTCATTCGGGCGCAACCATCAGAGTTGCTGTATTCTCAGGGTCCAACGCATTTTGCCCACGACAACGGCTTCCACAACCACCACACCACTGGCGAGGCCATGGTCTCTCTCTCTCTCTCCCTCTCCCTCTCCCTCTAGATCCGACACCCGTGTTTCCAAAGTCGAAACATCCAACCCGCCCGTCGCAACCTTCTGCCCCAGCGGCCTGTCTCGACACCTCTCTCCCATCATCCCGCCATTCCGCGCCTCGCCGTTCCTGCCCAGGCACCACCCTTTCTTACTTCCCGCATACAACCCTTTGTCCCTTTTTGTCCTCAACTCTCCCCCGCGAAGCGCTCACTAAACACCATTCCCCAATACATGCCGCCCCGCAGAGTCACACCACTGTCATGACGTCCACACCTGCAGGATCGGCCGCTTTCTTCGCCATCTCTCTCCTCACCATCATCGTCCTCGTCCTCCTGCTCCTCCGATACTATCTACCGCTGCGCACAACCCCGGCCTATGTCACCGTACCCGTGTTCCTCGCCATCGCCCTCCCTGCCAGCATCGTAATCCTCCTACCCATAGATCTCGCCAGTAGCGACGGAACCGACACGGACGGCAATCGTGGCATATGGCTACCCGATAAAGTAGTCTACAAATCATGGCGCGTCACTTACTGGCTCACGTTTGTCCTGACGTGGTTCATTCTACCGCTGCTTGGCGAATACTGTGACTCAGGATACAGGGAACCAAAGGCAAGATTGCTGTATTCGCTGAGGAACAACGGCCAGTATTATGCGATTGTGATCGGCTGTAGTATTGTCGGCTCCATATACTTGGTCATTTGGAATGGTATGCATGGAGAAACATTCAAGTCTCTGGTCATGGCCCTGGCCTATGCATGGGGTCTCATCCTCGGTATCTACCTTATGGGCCATGGGCTTGTTGCTCTCCCAAGAAGTCTATACAAATATGCAAATATCAGTGGCCGTTTGCAACGGTTACAAGGTCAGGCGCCAAAGGTACACGAACGATTGACAGATGCGCTGGAGAAGTTGGACGACTATGAGTCACAAGTCATGCAGCTTAAGCAGCGGAAAAATGGTGTAACAAGAGAGTATCAAGAGTGGATCGACGAGCTGGTTGAGAAATGCAGCCTTCCGGAAAACAGGGCCGGTGCTGCAACTAGAACGAGGTCAACTACTGTACCGCCTGTGATCACCGAGAGATATCTCGCAGAATTAACGAGAAAACTAAAAAGAGCACGTCATGCAAAGTTAAGATTCGAAAATGAATGGGATATGATCATCAGGAGGGCTATCAAGACGCAGGCAATCCTAGACTCCAAGGCCAGTCAGAGGTTGGAATTTAAGAATTCTCCATTCCAAACCTCCAACGGAGGATGGATGGGCAGGATCGACCTTCTCACACCGTATACGCGATACCATCTATACGTCCATATTATTCCGGCATTGACATATTTTGCGTGGCTCGTTACTGTCCTCGCTTCGGCATCCTTGGTCTGGTCCGAATGTGTTCGCGAGATGGATGGCCATAAGCTCTCCCTTGTTGGTTGGTCCGTTGTCCACCGTCGCGATTCATCCCGCTCAAGCATCGGTTTGGGTGGACAGGTAATCGCCGCGGCTTGGCTTTGCTACATGTGCATGTGCGCGTTCCACTCACTCACTGAAGTCAAAATTTGGGGTAACCGTGCCCTTGTTCGACGTAACACTTATCAAGAATCCGCAACCTGGTACGGACTGCAAGTCGCCAAACTAACAGTTCCTCTGAGTTATAATTTCTTGACCATGACGGACCGCCCTATTTACACACAGACCAGCTTCCATAAGTTTCTGGGCCAGTTGATCAACCTTAGCCCCCTAGGCAAAAGCTTTTCAGCATTTTTCCCTCTGTTCATTCTTGTACCGGTATTGGCAACCACCTTTGGCTTGTATAAGCGCATCAGGAACACGTGTGGATTTGGCGATTTGTTAGACGATGAGGAAGATGAAGAGGGCCAGTATGCCGGAACGGGAAGTTGGCGGGAAGGCAGAGCTCTCATCGATAGAGAAATCCAAGGCGCCAGCGGAAATGTGCTTGGTCTTGCACAGCGCAGGACAACGTCTCCACCAAATGAGCGCTACACAGACCACCCGACTCCCTCGTCTAACACTGCAGCTACTACGAGCGAAGCTAGCACGAGCGCCGGCAGAGCTCGACCAGAAAGGAGGAGACCACTCATCGACGACGACGATGATACTGGCAACTTTTTTGAAAACTTTGCTACACGAGTCAAGAACACATTCGAAACGAATGACTTCACCTTTACTCGGCCGAAATGGCTGGGTGGCGAAGACGACGCGGTTGAAGCGGGCAGAGCACGGCGAGAGCAAGAACGAAGTGGAGGTAGTGATCGAACGCAGGGTTTCATGAGCTTGTTTGGAGGCCGGGCCGACGAAGGGCGTCTGCGGTTGTAGGATTACAGGGAAGAGAGTCACTTTCAGATTACTTACTTTCTCTCGAAAAGATATATTTAATTCGCTTCTGGCAATGGCATGGTATGGAGTATTGGGATTTTAGACAGCGCAGCCTGTCGGGTTTATTTGTCAAGGTCACAGTTAGCAACGGGACTATCGCTATATGTTGTATGAATATTGGGGACTGAGGTTATTACTTCAGGGAAGGTTGGCGATTTTTAGACATTTACAATCTCACGAGACGGTGAGGACGTATCATTCTTCTTTGTTTTGATTGGTAGGTCTCGTAGAGAGTAATCGTAGGTAGTAATATCAGGCTCCGCATGAGTATAGTCTACGGCTCTTTTCATAGATTGATTGATTGCGTTGGAATTTTGTATAGGAGTGAGTGATGTACGTACGGCTAGCTATACCACAATTCCTTTCAGTGCCCAGAATGAGAAGCAGGAGAGGGCCCTGTTCACAGTGATGGCTGTGGCTCAACAAAGCAATTGCTTGGTTACAATGCACCTTGCTTGTGCTCCGTAAAATAGAGAAAATTTCCTCATCGCCTGTGTATCGCTCTTTCCAAACGTTCTATGCAAGATGTGTATTCCTCCCAAAAGGGAAAGAGCGATTCCCAGTGCCCACCATATCAAGGCCAATCAATCTAATGGCCAGCCAAAGAATGAACACTTAAGGCTCTGGCAATTTAGGCAAAGCCAGTAAGTGCCTTTTCAAAAATCACAGAACAATTGCAATTCTACTTGAATAGGAAACATTACGCTACCCTGCCTCCACCGAGACTAAGGTTGAACAAAATTATACGGCGGCAAACCGGGCAGGAAGCTTGCGGCTTTACCAAACAAATAGATCAAGTTCTCACGCACGCCCACAGAGAGTTGGCTTTTCGTTCCCCAATCTAGTTGTGTGGATTAAGTGATAGATGGAGGATGATTGCGTGAAGGTGGGCTTAGAAGATCAAGAATGGAAAAGCAAGTCGCTGCTTATAGAGTGGAGACAACCAACGCCGGGACGAGGGATGAAAAGAGGACCATGACACGAATCCTCATGGACTTTCCGCTACTTCCCTGGCTAACTTGACTATTTGACTATGAGCGAGGTGCTTATGTAAATCCAAATTACCAATCGCGTGCTTTTCGTTTGACGGAGCACGCTGAGTTTAATGCTTAGGCTTGGGGATCGATGAATACTAATTTGTTGTAACTGGGCCCTTCATCATTGAGATATGGTGAGGATGCTTTTTTTCTTTGAGTGGCTTTGGTGTATCGTTTCCCATAATAGGTGCAGTCGTTTGCGGCTATTGAACAGATAGGCCAGTAAGAGCACGAGAGAGAAAGCCTAGATGAATTAACAATAAATTCCATACGCAACTGATTTGGTGATATTCAAATCTATACTTGTGAAGTAGAATGGTCAAAGGAGAATGGCATCCGTATCTCGTTTTGTCCGCTGTTTCAAACTTCTTCAGTTGTGTAATCACGACGATTATCAAAAAGAAAACTCGTGGCTCTAGTAATTGAATAAAGAACTGGACCGGTCATGCGTCGCTCACGCATACACTTCATTTATTTTATAATTAAATTTGTCCAAAACTGCGAGTGGGAAATAAGATGTGTCTGTAGTGGAGTTGGCACAGAATTTATAGCACTTATGACTACCCGCTAAGTATAGGGTCGACTTTACCTGCACGGCTAACCAGCTTCAACATAGTAGTCGGAAATTAGATACATATGTCATAGGATCGTCAGAAACGAGCAAGATTATGGGTTTAACCAGTCAGCATCCCAGGTCAGCTAGATGCTTAGCTACATCACTAGCTGTTGATTAGCGTTTGGAAAATTATGTGGTCGTAGCATTTTACTGAAAAATTTTAAAACTCTTGTGATAGCATCCTGCTCTTTGAATCTCAATATATCTTGAAGGGGAAAAGGTGGGGGCGCAGTTGTAAATGAATCATGCACTGTAGCCACAGATTATGAACTAATATATTCTCATTTTCCTTTCCGAGTCTCTCCGGGAGGCAAGGCGTTTCAATAACACTGCGCTCAAACATTCTAGGTGGAGTGCTGACATCGAGAAATATCTCATGAGCAGGTAGAAAACGGCCAATAAAGAGGTCAAAAAAACTACGCTAAGATCTAGCAGGCTTGAACCGTCTGTAGTGGATGAATAGATGAAAAGTAGTGAATAGTAACTCGACAGGCGAATCGCGCATTACAGCCTTTGCTCACGCAGCTCATGTCCATACTCTGAGAAGACAGTGCACTTCTTGATATGCTTCGAGTGACCAGTCTCCTCATCGAAGATATTGCAGCCATACACTGCAGCATTTGGGGGTGTATATACTGCCAACATCAATTTGTGCACGCAAAAATGAAACAGTGGTCCTAGCCTTACAATGCAACGAAACCGCATATTCGGTAGGATGCGGGTTGGAAATGCGATGCAGGCCGAGCTTGTCGCTCATGTATGCGACTTGGTTCTCCTCGTATGTCTTCTCAGAGATTGTGTGAAGTGGATGTTCGTGGGCGTTGTTAAGACAGACCGTGGGCCAGGAATAGCGAGTCTCAGTGAGACGGCCTTTAAGAATCTTCATGATGCAGTGTGCATTCGCGTGACTGATGTGGTCAGCAATGTTCGTATATAATTCAACGAATTCGAATTTTGCATGAGCAAAGTGGATGCTCATGTAACAGTTGTGTGCTCGGCAACCAGTAAGCTGATACGGAAATATGTCGATTCTTACCAGTTCTGACGACATGTCATGTATCCTGCTATACAGACGCATCGATCCCTTTGATCGGCGACCTCAAGCCGCTTCGTCGTTCAGGAGTACAGGGTCATCAGAGACCAGTGGGCAAAATGGCATGTGACCTTCCTACTCCTATGTAGTATCGAGGATCCTAGCTTTATCAAGCATCACAGTCGTGACGAGACATTAATAAACATGGCTTACTCGTGTATCGGGCTTGCTTTGCCTGGCGTCCAAACTAAAATCAGCTACAGCTGTCAGCAGAGTTCACAGCATGGCAGAGTCTATATACCAAGTTGCTCTTGCCATTGCCCTTATCGACGAGGTTCCGTGTGTAGCTCATATTGGAAGCAGGGAAAAAGTACTTCTCCCATTCCGCCTCGTCAGATACATAGTCCTGCATTAACTGTTGAAGTTCATTGGCATCGACATCGTCAGAATTGATACCGGAGCAAGGGCCCAACTTGTCACTAAGCGATTGGACAAGACGTTGAAACTTGTCCTCAGCTGAGTGGGTGGGTGTGATTCCGGCTGTGCTGAGGGTATGCATTTGTTTGCTAGAAGGATGGCAATCGATTTTGAGTCAGCAGGACTGGGCATCAATGTGGAAACTTCACAGGCTCGAGAGAGGGAAGAAGAGGAAGAAGAAAAGAGAGAAGAATGAGAGAAAAGATAAGGACAGAGTCATTTATCAAGAAAAGCGGAGAAAATAGCGTCGTGGGACGCCACTCGTGTCTCAGTGCCAGCGAAACAGACCCATTATGTAAGAAATATGCTCCTAAGGCGACCTAGTGATGAACGCAGCAGGTCAGCATCGAGAATGGTCATGCACCCATTCATACGAAACTAAGCTTCTGCAATTGTAACGTTGAATCGGCGACATGCTCGGCGAGGTGAGCAATGGGCGGCTTGCATCGGGAACCTCAAAGTGTACAAAAAGTAGTTCCAAAAGCCGGAAAATTGATTCGCCGACACCCGAGCTCCCCTCCGTCATCCCGCAGCCTCAACCTCAAATTTCGGCACTAGGGTAACGTACTTCGTACTGCCACCGTTTCTTTTGTTACCGCGAGTTGAGATCTCAAAATGGCGACCACAGTAGACAAAGTGAGTAATCTTGACCACAAGATTTCGTGTTCAGTGTGCTAATGCTTTTGGCGGGGTAGATCAAAGAGATCGAGTCTGAAGTAAGACATTGCTCATTCCCGCCGTTTTCGAAAACTTACGTCGCTACTGTAGATGGCTCGAACTCAAAAAAATAAAGCTACTTCTTTCCATCTTGGTATTATCCACATCGTGTCGATATTCGGACAACAACGCTCATACACGATCAGGTCAATTGAAGGCAAAACTTGCAAAACTCAAGAGGGAGCTTCTTACCCCAAGTGGCGGCGGTGGTGGCGGTGGTGGTACGAAATGATTTGATTTGGGATAGAACACGCAGCTTATACGACCACAGTTGGATTCGACGTTGCCAGGACGGGCGTTGCCAGCGTGTAAGTCTGGATCGAAATCTTAATCTGAAATTCTTTTCCTCGGCCACGAAATATCCCCGCAACAAGTCTCGAGCGCATTCTGAGGCTTTGGAGCTCCAATTGTCGATTCATCTTACAGTCATTATCTCTACCTTTTGGCTCAGCTTTACATCATGTTCCAGTCTGGTGGAACGTATTTTGCGGAACTCAATTTACTGACCCAGCTAGTGGTTTCATAGGTTTCCCCTCCGTTGGGAAGAGTACGCTTATGAGTAGATTGACTGGACAACACTCAGAAGGTCTGATCCTCTTCGCATCAATCGTCTCACTCAGAGTTATGTGCATCTTACTGACTTTGCCTAGCCGCCGCATATGAGTTTACGACGGTATTTATGAGCACTGCGCCCATCTTTGACCATTGTCTAAACTCTGACTCTCTTACAGCTTACGACCGTCCCCGGTCAAGTCATTTATAATGGAGCGAAGATTCAGATTCTAGATCTGCCCGGTATTATTCAAGGAGCCAAGGACGGCAAAGGTCGTGGTCGTCAGGTCATTGCAGTTGCAAAGACGTGCCATTTGATCTTCATTGTACTTGATGTCAATAAGCCGCTGACTGACAAGCGCGTTATCGAAAACGAATTGGAAGGCTTTGGAATCAGAATCAATAAAAGTCCACCAAATATTGTTTTGAAAAAGAAGGATAAGGGTGGTATCAACATAACCTCCACCGTACCGCTCACCCACATCGACCACGATGAGATCAAAGCTGTGCTTGCGGAATATCGAATGGCAAACGCGGACGTGGCTATTCGATGCGATGCGACCGTCGACGATTTGATCGATATCATTGAAGCGAAAAGTCGAAGCTACATCCCGGTCATTTACGCCCTCAACAAGATTGACGCTATTTCGATAGAAGAGCTAGATCTGCTTTATCGAATCCCCAATGCTTGTCCCATAAGCTCTGAGCACGGCTGGAATGTGGACGAATTGCTGGAGCAGATGTGGGAAAAGCTAAATCTGGTACGGGTCTACACGAAGCCGAAAGGCAAGATGCCAGACTACTCCGCGCCAGTGGTCCTCCGTTCGACGGCTTGCACGGTTGAGGATTTCGTATGTCTCGCGCTCGTTGGGGTATGGGTGATACTCGCTAACGAAGGGATAGTGCAACCAAATCCACAAAACCATCGTCGACCAATTCAAGCTCGCCATTGTGTACGGCAAGTCAGTAAAACATCAACCACAGCGCGTAGGTCTTTCTCACGAGCTCGCGGATGAAGATATCAGTAAGTACCCGGATCCGAGATAATCTCCGTAAGTGGAGGCCTCGCAACTCATAATGTGGCCAGTTACCATCATCAAACGGTAAGAAGAATGTCCTGTGACATGAATCATGACGGGAGTCAGCCCGTCTGCCCCACGGAGAAGGACGTGAGTGGTCAAGGGAGGCTGTGAAGGAAGGCTTGGAAATGTGTCTCAGTCAAATACCCCAAACTAGATGTTATCATAGGAGGGAGAAGAGCAAGACACCAGAAGGTCAAGCTCCGACTTAACATGACGGATTGGCCAAAGGGTGCAGTTTCAATAGCACCGCAACGGCATCAGCACGCTTGTTTCGGCCAGAGGCAGCTTATTTGGCAGATCGGATTACCATCATTCGCCAGGCGCCCAGACGACCGTAGCGGACCCGAGGCTTCCGCAAGCGAGTCCATAACAGTAGATGTTCGTCATGCTGGAAGAGGCGTACAGAGTCGGCGAGAGCCCTGTTGAGAGGGGTGCTATGGTGCTATTGGAACGGCTTCATCATTGTTTTTTCTTCCCATATTGTCATTTCGGAAATACAGCAATACGACGATCGTTTTCTAGCCCCTTCTTGTGGTAGCAGATTCCCTCATTGGTCTACTAAAGAATACAGTCAACGAGTCGGAGAAAACTAACAGGGGTGTTGTTCGGACTGGCGACTCAGAGCTGTTGCTGGAGTCTCGGGCGCTAATTATTATCGCTCCCGAGTGTGAGTGGCTCGCAGTCAAACCTAAAGTGTCTCTGGTGGCTCGAGTCTACATGGGCGCAATTTATTGCAGCCTTTCCGAAAGCGTTTCAGCCTTTTTGACACAATCTGGCAGCAGCGATACTCGAGGCGGCTTTCTCCTTTATGCGTCGATGATTGACTGTCGGCCGGGCCGTGGCCATCGCCGCGCTCGCGTACCTGAGCGACAGCAGAGTCCGATGGCCGGATTTGGATATTTTGGGGATTGTACGCCACGAGAGCACGGCAACGGCTACGGGGAGACGCACGCGGACAGCCAATATGGCATAGCATGGGCGGCGCCCACAGTGGCTATCGTCCGCATTTGGCGGCATTAGATTAGCCGATGCGCAGAGGCAGCGAGCAGGAGGGAAGGGTGTGGGCGCGCAATTGGAGAAGGGTTGAAAAAGGGCTAGCTAATAAGTAGGTAGAGGGACATGGAGTGGAGCATGGAGCATGGAGGGATGAGATGGGGTGGGATGGGATGGGATGGGATGGATGGATTGCTGAGATGATCCTGCTACTAGGCCCGCCTGGGGATCCCATTTGCCGTAGCGAGAGAGACGGGCGTGGAGGCGTCTGTCCTGTTGTGGTGCGCCGGCAGAGGGCTGTGTGTGTGTGTGTGGAGCATCTGGCGGCGGCGTTTGGCAGCAGTATCTAGTGGACTGTGTGGTAAGTTGACATTGTTAGATAGTGCGAGGTGAGAGGGAAGGGAGGCTAAGCCATGCTGAGCGGTCGCATTTGGGGCCGGGCTGGTTCGTTTGTGGAGCGTCGTCGGTGTTTGGCCAGGAGCGAGAGGCAGACTGAGAAGAGAAGGACTCAAGTTGAGAGAGGCAGGCACGCTGGCTGGGGTGCCGCTGCCCTAGGAGGCACATCCCCGACGGCGCCTGCCCCCAGCGAGCGCCCCCCTCCTTCCCCCGAGAGGCCCGGGCGCACTAAGCCCAACGTCGCTGCGCTGCTCGCGGTGCGGTTGCGGTAGCGGTAGCGGTAGCGGTGCGCAGCGGTGCGTTGCGGTGTTCGCTTGGCCGGCTCAGGACAGACCAGGACAGACCAGGACAGAGAGACTCACTTGGACTTGGACTTGGACTTGGACAGGCCAGGAAGAGGAGAGACGGACTAGGATGCCACCAAGCACCGGCTAGGTCCAGCCAGGACCCAGCCAGGGCCAGCCAGGATGTCGTCCTCGCTGCGCTGATGCCACTCGCACCCTTTAGCATCAAAAAAGAAGATGCCCAGGCCAGGATGTCGAGAAAGCTGCCGGGATAGCTGGGATGCGCCAGGACCACTCTCGCAAGCTCTCGCAGCTCGCTCACAGTCGACCATGTCCAAGGATGCGCAACGCACAAGCCAGGCCCTCACGCCCTCACAAGCCCACAAGCCCTCACAAGCCCCTCTCACACGCCGCCATGCTTGGGAGCTTGGGCTTGGGCTCTCGAAACAAACAGGACAGGCCCCAGCAGGCCCCAGCAGGCCCCAGGCCCCAGGCCCCTCCTCCCGCGAAGCTCCCGCCGCTGCTGCTCAGTGCTGCAACCTACCGCAGCGCCCGCATCGCACACACTCACACGCACCAAAGCACCAAAGCACCAAAGCACCAAAGGCTCCAAAGCTCCTCCCAAGCTCCTCCCAGGGCCTCTCCCAGCGCCTGCGCCTGCACCTGAACCGTACCGTACCAGACTTCCCCGACTTCTCTCAAGTACGCGCTGCAGGCCCGCCGCACCCACGCATCCCCAGGCATTCTCCCTGCAGCGTGCTTGTCTGCGCTGCTCCACCATCTACCCTTTACCACCATATCCCTCCCCTCTCTGCCACTCTAACCTCTGCCGTCTATCACTTGCAGTTCCAGTTCCAGTTGCAGTTCCACTCCCACTTCCACTTCCAGTCCCATCACCTCACCCGGACGGCTACTGTACCTCACGTCCTGCCCTTCTCAAACAAACGCCTCCGCGGCGCAGGTACACTCTCGCTCGCACACCCACTACTGCTCTTTTATTACTTGCGTCTGGCCCCTCGCCATATACACATTCTCCTGGCTACTGCTACATACTCTGCCCGCCTTTTATTTACCTCTGGTCAGCCCCGTCAACCCTCCCTGTCTGCTGCTACCGCCGGAGCTTGCACACACCCACGCCTGCTTGTTTCGCTTCAGGAACCACAGCCCTCTTCTCATGCATGCATGCGCGCGGCCGACTCTGAGGTCACTCACGCCGCCTAGGTACAGGAACACCACGGCGAAGGCGTAAATGCCCGCCTGGCGATCCGTTTTCTTGCCCAAGGCCCTCGTCTCTCCCTCTCACGCACCTCCCACTATCGCACAGATACTGTGTAGCTTCTAGTCGTTCCACCGCCGTTCGACCATGAGCCAGCTGCAAATGGACCACGAGCAGCACCACCACCACGAGTCTTTTGACGACCCGACCTCATCCTGGCATGAGAACACTACATTTCACCCCCCTCATCACCATCAATCCCCCGTCCAGGACTACAATGGCTTCAACGGTTATGCACCGCTCCCCATGGAGCCGCTGTATACGGGCATGCAACCACCACACCACCAACCTCACCCAACTCCAAGGACCACCCATCCCCAGCTACACCCGCTGATTATGCCTCAATGGCCGAGCATGTTGACTAGCCAGTCCACGTATCAGCCTCCCATCTTCCCTTCAGCCCCAGTGCCCATCACCCCAGCATCGGCAACACCGGTATCGGCAAACTCTACCCATTCGCGCACATCATCTACTCCGCGAAAGACACTCACAGACGCTGATCGCAGGCGCATGTGTCTTTACCATGAGGAGCATCCTACAGTGAAGCAGACTGAGATTGGGGGTATGTTGCTTCCTACCACTCAATGAGAGACTTTGCTAACCCCCACCAGCAATGTTCGGAGTAGAGAGAAGGTAAACCGCAAATGAACCCTTTTGGTATACCCAGACTGTTTTTCTTGCTAACGACTCTATGTTCAGTACCGTCTCAAAAGTGTTGCGTCAGAAGGAGAAGTATCTGTATCAGGACGACGGCAGCCGCTCACCCATCAAAAGGTCGAAAGGCAAATTTCCCGACATCGAACGCGCGCTAGCAAATTGGGCCAGAAATCATCAGAAGCAAGGCCTGCCTTTGTCGGACGCCATCATCCGTGACAAAGCCCGCTTCTTTGCGAACACGGTCGGTAACTCAGAAAGCCATTTGAAGGCAAACAGCACCAGCTGGCTCGAGAAGTTCAAGCAGAAGAACAATCTCATGGGCGCAAAATCCAGGAAAGGCTCGATCGCAGAGGAGTCTGAAGGCACCTCGAATCCACCATCCAATGTGCATACTCCAGGAGGAATATCACCTACATCCCCAAGTGGGGTGTCGCCATCGCCTGTGGCCGTCTCAGTGAAGAAGAGCGAAGAGAATCTCAAGACAGAAAGCCCTGAGACCTTCGACTTTTCCAGCCAGCGTCGACCATTTCACTCGCAGAGCAATACTTCACTATCCAGTGTCTTTACAGACACAGCGGCATCTACGTTCTCAGCAGGCCCAACCAGTCCGACATCACTCTCATCTCCGTTTTTTACGCCAGATTCAGCTTGCGGACCCAGCCCTTTCATGGGTAACCAGCAGGCCAGAGGACAACCGGGAAGCAGCAACTTCCAGCGACCACGTAGCCAGACGTTTCCTATGCTCGTTGGCGTAGAGCAGTACATGTCGCCACCGGCATCGTCGGAGGCCTTGACCCCAAAGTACATCAACACCACTGCGCTTGACTCTCCCATGGCCGAAGTCCCGACCTCACTCGCCGCTATGGAAGATGCCATGCAATCGTCGCCCACTCAGGTCACAAATTCAATGCAACCACCGCCCCTTCCAACGGCCCCTGCTGTCAGCGTTTCGTCACTGCATCCGACTGTAGAGACAGCTACCATTGGCCTAGACAAGTCAGCAGCGATCACGCCCTCCCAAGAGGAAGCGGCACGTGCACTAGAGCTCGTGATGTCCTTCTTCCAGTCACAGACTGACGGTTTCGTTGTGGAGCCGCAAGAATACGTCACGATCGGGAAACTCATGGAGAAGCTTAGGATTAAGCGTGGCTCAGAGAGCCTACCATCTGGCATGCGACGTGCATCTGAAACAGACTTCATCGCCAATAAGGTCGAATCCGTCGACGCACTGCACTAATCAAGGCTTCTGCCAACTAAAAAAAAAATCCCTTAGGCGGTTATTTGTCAACCTTAGCTTGTATTTCTGGAAGATTTAGGACATCGGCGCACACATATAACCCTTCGTACGTACAACAAGCTTACGACTGTTTATTTTTACGACTTTTGCTCCGCCGCATGGGCGCTTGACTTTGGAGTATATACGGAAACTTGTAGGATTTTTGGCTTATGGTGTAGGCAAGGTGGAGGAGGAAGTATAGTTTGGGAACACACACGACCAGCATCGCATGGCTGCCGATCGGACCTCTCACCGCATTCGCATCTTCGAGTACTTTTAGCACCAGCATTACGAGCGTCATCTTTATCACTTATTTCACTTGTTTCCTTTTTATTTCTTTAACGACAGTCTGATTATACCCCAGCATTCGACTACCTACTCTTCATACACCGAGAAAAAGACTGTAACCGCTCACGCGGGCCATTATTCCTGTACCCTTTCTCGCTCTGTTTGGCCGTCTTACTATCAGCGGTTGTTTCACACTTGTGCGTTTATATCGAGACGAGACACTCCAGGTCCGTCACATTTCCCCTCTTGCTTATACTTCAGCCTGATATAGCGTTCCTGCCCCCCCCAACCCACACCCTGCCTCGCTTGAAATAGCTTGAGGCACATGTGACGAGCCGAATCAAACCAATTTTACACACGTTGCGAATTATGTTGAAAATGCTACTGCATCTGAGGGAGTTTGCTTTTTTTGTGCAATACAGCGTGCCGCTCTGCCTGGGCTGTTGGGGCGGGCGCTGGGAGCGGCGCTAGAGCCTGAGGGTGGGTAAAAGGGAGATCATCCTGGACTAAATCAATCAACCACATGTTCACCCTATCGTCAGACTGCTTACTGCCGGCCCGCGCAACTCAAGGCAACTCAGGGCAGCGCACAGCGTACACGTACATCTGGCTAATGCAAATGCACCATTACTCGCCTCGACGGCATAATGCATACGTACCAGGTGTTTGAAGCCAAGTTTGATCTCATGAAAATGAGCGACTCTAGTGTTCCAGCTGTGCGATGGAGAGAAGCGATTCCCTCTGGCCTTGTCCGGGGCGAGAAACCTAAAGATGCGTAGGGTGAGGGACCAAAGCCTTCGTGCCTTCGTGCCTTCGGGAGCGACTTGCCGGATTCCCCGACTGCGCTCATCAGCCGACTGATCCAGGGATTGCCGGAACAGGCAATGGTGTCGGGGAATACATTACGCAGCAACAACGTGCGAGTGAGGAAGGAGATGAGTTGGGATGGGCGAGTTCGTTGCCATGGGGCCCACCACGATGATTTGTTCCTAGGGCTGGTGGAGATGACTTGCTTGGCCTAAGCTTGATTCAGAGAGAGAGGAGATTGAGCTTGGGGAATTGGCCCGATTCGACGTTTTGTGCGGGGACGCGAAGGGCAAGGGAAGGGCGCATCTTAATTATTGAAACACCTAGAAAGAAGTCCGAAGGCTTCATGGACCCACTGCCGTTGCGGTAGGCATAGCCCAGCCGGCTTCCTACACATGCTCCCAATGGCGAATAGTCGCCAACAGACGCAGAGCAAATCTAGCGTAAAGCAGCCCACAATTCACTTGACTTGACTACGACATGCTAACAAACTCCGCTGCGAAGACAGGTGTTCCCGTCTCTCTAGGCTCCGTTGCACTGTCAAGCCCGTTGCGGGCCAGTCTGGCAACCCGGACGCTAGCCCCGTTGCGATATATCGATTCATGAACCACGCCCTTACTACCGACTTCTAAGGCTACGCTTTTGGGTGTATCAATGTTAGATCGCCGTTTTAGCGCTACTGATTGGCTTCTCGTCGCCCCTCTTTTGTTCCCTACTGGGAAAAGCCAATGGCCCCATCGGAAGATTAGCTGGCGTCAGGAACTAGTTGGAAGCTCCGGGGTTGTTGAATCGTAGCACAGCACAATTTAGAAAGGAAATGCTCTCAATGACTTCGGAACTGGGCACCTGCCAAACGCTAACAGTAACGGATTTCCTTCGTTTTGGAAACAAATGACAGAAGCAACAAGAAAAACCTGGGTATGAACAGCTGAACATGCGCCGCGGGGCATGCGATACGGCCTGTGTGCGTCCCACTCCTTGTCTGGTGCGGCATCGGAGATTTGTTGGCCTGGGAATATCGTCGCTTCAAGTATCACACATGCGGGTTTGTGTCTTGATGCTTTTTTCTCACCATTTCCTTATTCTTGCTTGTTCTTGTACGCGTGGAACTAGATGATACCTAAAGTAGTATTTTGTTTCGGCCAGCGCTTGCACTCAGTCTTCTCCTGCCCCAATCTCCGCTTTGAATCATGGCACGAACGACAACACAAGACTCTGGAGACTTGAAGATATACAGGACCTATATACCGGGTACATGATTCCTGTTATACAACACTGACGCAACGCAATGTCGCATGATTTCTACTCCGTGTCGTTACTTCCTGTCGTAATTACAGCCACTATACAGCCCCCACACCCCTCAAATTCCCCTATCTATTGTATCTAATAGAACGGATATACGGGATATACAGGTGCTAGTTTCAACACCTGCTTCTTCCTTACGACGTCCATTCAGAGTTTCGGCCCTTCTTTAGTACACTGGTCGAACGGGGATGGAGGGAGACTGGACCCGTCGGCAAGTGCCTCGTGTAGCGCAAGCACTAAGTACAGTAGGCATAGCAAAAACGTCGGCGAGCTGCCGACGGATGTTCGACCGTTGACGACAGACACGTTCTCGCGGCACACCTTGTGGGCAGGTTAGCCGTTTTGCGGCCCTCATGTTAAGTAAGGGGGCGGCGACAACGACGGCGAAACGGCAGAGCCGCTCATAGTCCGGCGGGCTGCGGCGATGCTATCGTGGTAGTTGACCAGGAACACCCCCAAAAGTCAGGACTCAACGATCCCTCGCCAACGAACGGGGGATCTTACCGATGCGCTCTAGTTAACAAGCCCACCCGCCCAGCTACAGCTACATAAACCTAGCTGCAGAGCCGAGCGAAGTCGAAGGTTTGTTTTCGCTAAAGTAACCCCACGTGATTTCTTCCTCATGCTGTGCAACCGTCCGTGCCAGAGTACAGTAATGTTTTTATTTTGCTTTCCTTGCTGCGGGACCCGGAGGTTTGGTGGAGTGGTGTGTGGGAGTGCAGGGCGCCGGTGGCACAGCTGTCTCACCGCGGGCGCTTCCGGTGCGACGCTGGGTTCTTTGGGTATCCCCGCTGCTGCGAAGAGGACGGCCCGCTGCTGCTGGCTTACTTTGTTGTTGTTTTTATATGTTGAGGACTCGGAAGGGAATGCGCAATTGCTTTTTTGGTACGATCATCTCGCAACGGTCGTGTCGGTTGGCGCAAATTGCTCAATATGTACAGCCACCTATGTATTGCTAACGGCGACAGGTGGTTGGGCAGAGCATGCTGCTAACAATGCCCAGGCCGTCTGTTCCCGTGCTGACCTCACGTTCTTTCCTTTTAGAATTGCTTTTCTTTTCGTGTTTTCTTTTGGGCATGTCTATTGTCTGGCTTTCTTTTTATACTCCGCTTTTGGAAATCAACACCGCTCCGCTCCACATAAAAGGAAACATGCCATCACGTGCTTTCCGGGAGGCAGCCCTAGCACAACGTTTGACACAAAACCAATATTCAAATCTATATTAGAAAGAATATCGACAAGAAGTGTACAGTCACGTGGCGCACTTGACTGCAACCTGCCAAGCCGCGTAGACACAAAAGAAACTTTGTCCGTCCTTCTATCGCTTGAGCTGCTCTTCTTTTGCCCTTCTAGACCTTTCGCGCTCTATGCGACAACCTTAGGCAGACGCTGAGTAGCATTCAGGGTGCTGAGTGTCCAATACTACTTAGCTCTTGAGCGGCTCCAAGTGTCAAACTTCTAAGTTAACGTCATTTAGCGACACAGCTCTGAACCCAATGTTCGGGCCATAACGTCGTATTCCATTTTGCTACACCACACTACAATACGATGGGACTTCGCTCTGGCACTGTCCGCCTACACTTACGCCTACACCTGACACTGTTGAGCACTCTTTCCAATCATGAAAGGTATATGGTGAACTTGCTTTGTGCGTCATTCCTTCCGCTCTGGCATCCGCCGTTCGTGTTCACGTCTGTCGGGCGTCGCCCGCTTTCACAATCTAATCAACGATTATCGTGCTTTCGGCTGGACCTTGCATTCGCAGACGCAGCAGAGGGAGAGACGGCCCGTACGGCTATGCCCATGGGGCAGGGTTTGAACGGTGAGGCTTCCTTTGTGGAATCTGGGCATTCCTCCGCAAGCGATATTGCCGGCCAGGGCAGCGATAGCGGAAGAGCTGTCAGCAGAGTCCAGACGTGAGCTGTGATAGCTACACACGGAGGGTAATGGTTTTGCATCATTTCAGGCGTCCATGGTGGGGTGCTTTCGTGGGCTGGCTGGGGTCGCAAACATGTGCGCCAGCCACCTCATTTTTATCGACCTTTGAACCAATCATGCGAATAAGGCTTTACCACGGGGTAGACCCTACTTATTCTATAAGTGTATACATCTTAAACCATGTTTCGAGCCAACATGACCTGATTTTCTCGGTCAATATTCCAGGTGATGCATCATCGATCCTAATTGCAAAGAACTCAGTAAGATCCGCACTGCGACAGGGTTTGCAAGCACTGTACAGATGCGTGTTCGCGAATTCCTGCTTGTTCATCTTGCAAATCTGACTGCGCCTCCGATCTGCGTACGAGACATTCGTGCGAGTCGTGTTGTACCTGAATCGCAGTGGAGTTGCAAGTTCCAACTGCCTTCTAGTTAGTTTCTACTTGAAGTCTTTGCATGAGTTTGGTTGGCGTAAGGAAATCATCTCGGGGGACTAGCAGATTATGGATGATATGCCGCGTTGGCCGTTTGATGCGAGTTGCCCCTGAACATCATTTTTTTTTCTGGCCTGGCATTGTGAAGGATGGCGGGAGGGAAGATCATTTTGGTGCCGTGTCTTTTGATCGACAAGTCGCGTGCTGCGCTATTTTAACTCTCAGACAGGGGCCATGACATAACAGAGCAAGCGTGCTTCGCGAAAACGCGTGGTCATGCTGGCGTAGGATTAGAGTTTCAACGGTTTTTTGGGGCCGGTTGAGTCAGGTACCTGTGTACTTTTTCCTTAACGATAAGCAAAAAGGTACAAGGGACAAGGCTGTCTCGGACTTGAGTGCCAGGATGAAGCATGGTGTGGTAGGTAGTCTGCTATGACGCTTGGCCATGGATGCGCCTCTGACATGCGCGAACATGATGTTTTCTGGTGGGCCGGAGGTGAAAAGAGAATGGCGTACCGCTAGATGTGTCTTCATCGCACAGGGCACTAGTGCGCTGCTTTCCTGGCGCGTGTGGTAGTAGCAATACGAAGAACTGTGAACATGGCTCCCAAGTACGGACGTAGTTAAGGCGTTCGCTCGAAGCCAATCGAGAGCACCAGGAGCGGCAAGGTGGAGGCGGAAAGCTCGAGCTGGGGATAGCGATGGCAATGGCAATGCTAAAGGCAATGGCAATGGCATGCCTGAGCAAAGCGGGGTACCTCGCTTGTCTATTAAATACATCTCGCAAAGCTTATTTAGTTGTTCTGGATGTCAGAGGACCAGCCTTGTTCGTATGCGCGAGGCGGTGGCGGCTGAAGGTGAAACATGTCTCCTACCGGGTCCTCGAGGCGAGGGCAATGGCAAAGGCAATGGCAGTAAAGAGACCTCTAGGGGAAGGGAGATGATAGGAGGAAAGGAGAGGAGAGGAGACGTAGAGTGGTGTGTAGAGACGATAGAGTGAGTGGCAGGAACGAGCAGGAGCGAGGGAGGGTGCACGGAAGGAGCACTCGAGTGCTTACCACCAACAGCCTCAGCCCCTGCCGACAGATTCGAAGCTTCATCGAACGCTGCAGGTCGCTGTCAAGTCTCTGTCAAGTCTCTGTCAGAGTCTCTGTCAAAGTCGCTGTTCAGCTGCTACCAGGTGGGGCGTAATCCATCTGTCACCTACCGCATAAGACCAGCGGCAACGTTCTCTTCAAAACTTGGAACGCCAATTTACGCACGCCAATTAATCTCACCTTCTGCAATCGCTCGTTGCAGTAATTCTTCTGTAACATCCATCCATTCTACTCTTGCTTTGCTACACGGAGATGAGAGCTTCAGCTCCTGTGCTGTGCCGCCGCCGCCTCGCCTTACTGCCCTGCTAACATCGGTTGGGCCTCGAGCGGGTCGTGCGGCTCTTCCAGAACTCGTTTCGCGGCATGCCCACCTCCAGAATCGAGAGAGATAGATAGATCCTTTGACTTGTGGGTGAGCATCGGTTCAAAGAGCCTGCGATTCAGCGTCATGCTTGCATCCGCGCCCTCACAGACCAAGTCGCTCCCCAAGCTTGCCTCACATCATCCAATACCAATACCCACCACGGCCTTTACGTGCAGCGGTATGTGGAGAGTGTCATAGCTCGCCCTTCTTACGCACATGAACAGAAAGTTTCGAAACAAACCTCAATGTGGACACCGCAACTCTGTGACCGGGGTTCCGCCAACTTTTCCATCTCACATCGCCAACCACGGGCTCATCGTTCACGAGCTCTTGGGCTCGGTTGGCCCAACTTGCGGTGTACGTACTCTCTAAAATGCTCCCCCGCACCATCGGCGCACTCAAATACCATCCTCATCAGGTGCCCACCCCTCCATGCAGTCAGGAATCCACACTCCACATGCACCTGTTCTCGTCCCCAACTTTTCCACCCATCAATTTTGTCATTGGCCAAATATCAATTTACCCCTCTCACTAGACATGCCGTGTACGTCAGGTACCTTACCAAGAACCTGCACCAGATAAGCAAAGCAGACGCAATATGCGCTGGTAATACATCGGCATACATCAAGTACACGCACAGACATGCCCCTCTGCCCAATCACGCCCACAACATCCTGTCTCACAAGATCTTCGGCGATAGAAGTGGAGAAGACGGGCATTCGCGCGTGGGAGGCCGATGCAAGATGAGATGGTGGGTCGTGGGCGGAAACTATACACTAGCTTTGAGAAGCAGCGCAAACAATATTGCTTTCGTTTTGGGGGTGAACCACACAATCTGGCGGTGAAGAGCCCTATCTGGCGCTCACCTGAACCTCCCATGCACGGAGCTCTGGCCGCTTTGCACTTGAAGGAGCAAGCTAGCTCCCAACTGAACCCAAAAAGAAAGCAGACTTCTGCAACTCGGTCCGTCATCCAGAGCGCAATGCCCGCTCAGTATAACAAGATTCTCATATAGATAGACATTGCTGCGGGAAGAGCGCCTCTTGTGGAGCCAATTCCACCAAAGAAAATACATGCACATCAGGGGCAGAGCATGTTAGCCCATGCGGTCCTCCAGCAACTCCTGAACCCCTTGTTCCCCCAGTTCGGGCACTAATCTCAGTATGATCAGTTCTATGATTTGGAAAATGAGATGTTTGTTAAGATAGGCATCGTCAAGACAGTCAAGCCATTCTTCCACCTGTTGAAGCTGCACTGTTCGGCTTTTGCTTGAAAAATAGGACGCCGCTACACTGGCTGGCAACAGACCTAATAGCGTGGCTGCGCAACGGCGCTTAATACTCTTCGCCTCTTCCTTTGTTGGAGGCTGTCGTGGGGGGCCGAGTGTGTTGTTTGGGAAGATGGTTGCGCGGATAGTGCGGAGTAGAATGGGAAGGAAGGCGGGGTTTAGGACTCGCATTTGCATGGTGTGAGATAAAAATCTAAATAAGTATTACAATGGTTAGTCCGATGAAAAATTCAGCACAAAGACGAGTCATGATTGGCGCAATATGATGCATATGTATGCAGTCCATCCCGATGACTGGGCAAATCCGCAGGTGCAGTCATACGACAATTGAGTTTGACCAGGGTTCGTACTGCTTCGCGAGGGGAGCTAATGGCTAAGAGAGCATGAGCCGCTGCTGAGCTGCATGGCCTGGGGCACAAATCCAAAAGTACATGAGTGATAGGTGAGATAGAGCAATCCTGGGCGATCAAACCCATCCACAAAGTGAGGCGTTCCTGGGGTTCTTCTCAACACCGAGTATTCGAGGACATGTGAAAACAGCATCCGGAGCTTCGCAACCGCTTTAGGCATGAGTAGATATGCTCCTCGAATGCTTCACGACAAGTTGGCCGGGTATCCTCAAAAGTTCTAGTATCTAACGCACATTCCTAGAAAGGTCCTGGAGTTGACGTTCCCGAGAATCCTGAGCCGAAAGGGCCATCTGAGCTGCGCCTGGTGATACTGTGTCCTTTTTGGTAGCATCAAAGCGAACAGCAGCGATATCGCAGCTAGCGAAACGAATTGGCGGTGCGAAAAAATGAGGCGTCACTTCTGGGTGTTAAGCGGGCAGGGTCCACGAACAGAGTGCGGGCATGGAGAAGCAGCCAGTCCCAAGGTGGACGAAAGATCAGCCGGGCGCGTAAGCGGGCCACCCGCCAGCAGTGGGATCGCGATAAGACGTCCCCAAGGCGTAATTCTCGCGTTGCAGAGCTGACACCTATTCGTGTCGCATTGCGTATCGAGGACGACCTGGAGCGCGGCGAGACTGGTCCCATCGGGCAATCGCCATGGTGATGCAGTGGATGATGGTGTTGAAGGGAGCGGGACAGTTGGGCCAAGCGCAGGGCACCGTGAGACCCCCTCGTTGCCGCCCGGGAACGGGTGCTGGGGCTTGCAGCGAAGTGGATGCAAGCCGGCACGGGGTGACGGCGTGTGCGAGTCTGCGGGCCGTCGCATTCGCTGTGGACCAGGTCAAGTGATCGAAATCGCATGCGAGGCCTCCTGCAGCCGAGTAAAGGGTGCCAGGTGTGTGTGTTGCAAATGCCCGGGGGTTGTGGATGCTGCCGGCCAACCATGAACGAAAGACGAAACATTATCGCAACTCACCTGTCCAATACACCGTCCGTGTCACCCACCCTGCCTGGACCGACCAATGCTCCCAAGTGCAGCATTGATATGAAGCCGAAAAGCCAAGGCATGCGTACGTCCAGCTCAACAAGTCGTGATATGCAGCCCCATAGCTTCATGCTAACTATCGGCCGTTTCGCTGCTGCCAACGGGCGCCTCAATGCCGGAGAGTCGGCTTGTGTTAGCTGCGATTGGTGGCTTACCTCAACGTGTGACTGCCCGCTAGCTCCTGTGAGAGATCTTTGAGGCAGCGAAGACGACGTCGCAATACCTATAATCAACGCGCGTGTCGCTGTAAACATTAGAAATGCGTATTGGATGACGGCCCAGAACAGGCTCGAGATAGTCATCGGTGTAGGCGCATGACGTCGTTTGCTGGCCAACAAAGTCTCCGGAGCGCTGCTCTGCGCTTCTGTTGGAGGAGACAGCAACCCGAAGCGCTCGAGACGGCTCAACGACTGCTCTGATGTCTCTTCTTCCGATTGGGCTTCCTTCTCTTTTGCAGCATCAGTCTGTAAAACCTCAGCTACCCTCGTGATGCCTTCCCACAGTAACCATCCTTCGCAAGCCTTCCCGCTAATGCCATTGCCAATAATCATTTCGGCGAATATCTCTGCCACTAGGGCACGCAAGCATCCATTTTCTAGATCCTCAGTTGGCAGTAATACAGCTAAGACACCCTGGACAAGTAGTTGGCGCCACATAGACTCGCTCTCCCGCTGCTCGATAATCGTGGACGGTGCTGACTCGGTCGGAACCGGAGACAATGCAGGGTGCGGATGAATGGTATGGTAGATGACACGAGACTCAGAGACCAGGGAGTGTGGAGATGAAGCTTGCTGTTTGGCGAGGCGAAAAGCTTTTGGGGAAAGGCAATTAGAAAATCTTTTATGCTAATGTTCAAGGATCGGAATCACCTACCACTCAGGTGGGCTTCAAGCAGTTCGGGAATCTCGTCAAGTAAGAGCGCTTCAAGATCCACCTTCCGAAGTCGCTGTTCCAAGGCCCTTGTGCAGTGCGCGATAATCTGAATCACTTCATTCACAAATACGTGGTCAGGAGTGATCTTCGAATACCAGGTCTGTACAAATTCCTTGATGATAACCGAGATGATACCATATAGCTGGAGGTCGACCTCATTTGAGCTCGTTAGAGGCGGTAGCACTTCGTCGATTGAACGTGGCGTGTTGCGCCCCTTCTCCCCGTTTCCCAGCAGCACATTGTGGGAGCAAAGAGTTCTCCGGATGAATGCTGCGGTTGCTTTGTCTGAAGTGGTATCTGTCTGAGGCTTTGGCGTCTCGGTCGGATGTGCTGCGCCAACTACACGAGGATAAATTGTCAAGTTGCTTCCTGGTGTTCCTTGAACTGACGAGGTGGGTTGTGTTGGGGGCGGTAATTGAGGGTTCCTCGGTCCCAGTGGATTGCTCTCTGTCATTTCCAGCTGTTTTGCATCATTATTCAACTACAAATAGGTCCTTTAACAACACGTTATGGAACGTTATGCAGCGCAGTCGCGAATATGTTCTGTGGATTGTGGTTTTTGCCAGTATAAAATGTGAGGTGATGACGAAAGATCACTCGGCACCGGAAAATCAATGGGCCGGTTGCGTTGGCTTCTAAGGTCGTGGGTCAGCTTTACAAACTTTCGATGTACACCCAACTTAGAATCATCATTTAAGTGTATACCACAACTATGGCGCCCACGTCTCAAGGTATGCTATACAAGGCAGAATCCGGTTTCCAGCGTTCGCCGCTGACCTCTACACAAGTAGCCCTCACTGCAGTTGAGGCACAGTTGAAAGATATCGTTCAGAATCTCTACAATCTCATTGTACAGTCATTCGATCATCAAGGGAATCTAACACAGGATGCCATGAAGAGAGAAATGTACGTCTTTCCCAGTGATTTGCCTCATTCTTGACGAAGCTAATAGGCTTCTTCAGACAATCGCTCATTCAGAATCTCGTAAAGCTATCTCAGACAGCACCATCTGTACATGTCGATATCCCACCAGAGGTCACTGCGTACGTCGAAGCATCGCGCAATCCAGACATCTTCACCCGCGAGTTTGTCGAAACTGTGCAACGAATGAATCAGATGCTCAAAGGACGCACCAATGCCTACCGGTCGCTCCAGGAACAGCTCGCGCGCGAGCTCATGGGCGCAATCCCAGACCTGAAGGGCGACGTTACCAAGGTAGTTGAATCAACGGGCGGAAAAGTCCCTGCCTGAACGAACTCAAGTCTCCACATCTCTTGAGAGAGATAACTCGGATGAGCTCCGGACATTACCGCAGTCCAGGATCCCCCAGGACCAACCTCGGGAAATGGCTCGAAAAACTTGCCAATGTCAGATGCTGGCGACTGCCTTCATTGCGGGCCGATTTCTGGCGACAACATACACCAAAGATTCCTCTTCGGCGCGCCAGCGAGCACCAAGGTTAGTTTGCTATACCTGAATTAATTTCATGCTTGTCGAGTCAAGCGAAGACCATCAAAATACCGCATTACTTGCCTCAAAAATAAGGGTGGGTCCTCGACTCGAGTTTGCTTCAACACTGAAGGGAAGCTGCAGAATTACTGTGGGGAAAAGGTATAGCGCGGTGCGATTGCTATTCCATGGATATCCTTGCGTTCACTAAACGTACACGTGCCGCACAAGCCAAGTGGGACTTGGGACAACAGCACGACTTCACTCCTTTTTGGTTCGGAGGAAGACTAGCGAGGGATAAAACAACGTTTTTCCTTGCGTACAATGTATTGGGTATTTTTTTATTCGTCCATCACAAACGTCATACTTATAGCGGCGAGTAATTGCTACTGCAAGAAATATATCGGACAATTGCTATACGCGCAATGGTCCTAGTTTCATATTAAGGGACTGCGAGCAGGGATGTTACGTTCCAGGCACCCCTATAACCGATTCTTGAGCTGATAACGATAGGAGAAATATGCACATCCTAAGCCGTTATCCGCACATATGTGGATCCGAGCCTTGACGAATATGCCCTTATTCGGTCCTGTATACTACCCCGTTGTCTGCAACTCTTTGGACCCTTGCTTCGTACCATTGATACTTGTCCTAATGTACCCGTATTCATCCTGCCCAATCATCATCTCTCAATTGCTCGACTTTGAGTGCGTTTCTCAACCATGGTACCTGCATTTATGTAGCTTCCTCAAGCACGGAGTTGGTTCCTTGATTCCGCTCCTCAGGCTCTAAAGTTGAACCCTGACGCGGAAGCTATTCCGACCTCCGACGCATTTACCCTCGAACCACTGCTTCTTCAAGGCCGTTTGACGTCCTTCAACGGCTCACGGGAAGGATTCCATCCCGTCTCACTGACGGTTTTTGGCTGCATTACGCGGGGCTCGCTCTTCGTGCTTCGCATATCATCTTCCTTGTATGCCTGAGCACCATAGGTAGAGAGACAATTGTCATTCAAGACAATGCTCTCTCGCTGCATCAATGGCAAACAATGTGCAGCTCCAATAGAAGAAGCAGTCTCACTGCATTACACAAAGCGAATGCTGAACCATCCTGAGATCGGCATAACGGAGTTCGCTATGCCGTGAAATATTGGTTTCGGATGATGGCCTCGATTCGTCGGGACTGCCCCAAATCGCCACTCTAGGATACATTTTTTATGATTAAACATAGCAGGCACAGATACCTTCACGAATTCACAACCAGCCCCAAACACCCCACCCCACTTGCAGCAGTTTTGCGGGTTGGGCAAATCTAGATTCTTCAAGTCTCCATTTGGGCGCCGAGCGTTTCTTTGCTTCACTTTCCCACCAAACCACTCCCTGTTAGCAATACCCAACACTGTGGCAATTCCTTAACCTTGTATCGACCTAAAGTACCTATGCTATCCCGTGCACAAGCAGCGAGTCTCAGGGCACAATTACGTACCGATGGTCTATCCCTGACCCCAGACGTGCGCTCGGGCCAGCACAATAAGCTTAATTAAGCCCGATATTGACGGGCATATGAAGCAGGTTGGTACGTACCCCACTTGTTCTCGAGGCGACGGCTGGAGAGTGACGAAATGAAGTGACGTGAAGAAGACTGGTGTTTAGGAATGGGCAGATGAGGCATGCCTCGGTTTGCAGATGCACTACGTACGTCGTATACGCGCCAATGCGAACTGGTTCACATCCTCCAGGCGAAACAGGTTCATGTGAAGGCCTCGTCAGCGTCACAGAAGATCATCGCAAAACAATGTGACATCTCTTTCCATGCTCGGAGGAGGGCGCAGGTGTCTTACAGTGGGGGTTTCCATAGTAATTCTGCGTTTCTGTCTACATGTCTCATGAGCGTGGGCATGCCCAATAGCCTCGGCCACTCAGTCCGCTGCAGGCTGACCGATCAAATGCACTTTTCGGGCCGTGTTTCTAAGGATGAGAGAATGGCCACCCGAGAGCCAAGGCTTCTTTTTCTCTCTTGCCCGTCGCCGTCGCCGTTGCTCGCTCGGGTTGTTTGTCTGATACCCGCATATTAATGTAACCATGGAAAGAGCTACCAATGATTAGTCGGCGATAGCAACTTACAACGCACCTGTTTTAGCCATTTCCGCCGATAAATACAAGGCGCGGGAAGTGTTTGGGAACGATGACCGACGAGCCGAGTCGGAAACCGCCTGCGAGCTGCTGTGCCGTAAAGATGACGAGTCTCTGTAATTAGACGTTCTAGATGTTGTAAGAAATCAAAAAGAATCCATCCTGCACCTGCGGCCCTTGGTATATGCGCTCGGGGCTGGTATATTATGAACCTCAGCCTAGAAACCACAAACGTGCGGTATTCTTAGCGAAACTACATAGTCATATTATCATTATATGCCAATTCCGCTCATTCATGTTTTCTGCTGCGCTAGGACAGTTCATCTTAGTCATCCTAAGAGAAGAGCGCCAATGTGCATGTAATAGGCTCATTCTAACAATCCCTGTCTACGTACGATACATTAGATGTAGGCAGTGGACTACTTTGTCTCAATAGAGCATCCATCAAATTTGTTACGACTTCCACAAGTAGATGGGCTACTTTCACCTTCAAGAATCTCCACTGTTCGCGTTGATGTTGATGTCACAATGTCTGGGTGGAGTGAGTATGTAGCCACTTGTACAAAGGGCAGCGTTGTCTGCTGGAATGGCACGGAATCCTGAGTTATACTCGTATAGAGCATTTCATAGTAATAGAATTACTCTCCAAGTCAGATACAAGCCGCTTATATTCGTCTCTATACATTCGACTTGCGATTGATGATCAGATCGTCTTCACAACGTGACTTCGGTCACTTCCATGCCCCTTGCTGTGGCGTGAATTTCACAATAAGCTTATATCCTTAGAAGTAGTACTAGCGTAACCAATAGCATCAGTGGGTATTTGTGGTGTAGTGGTTATATCACGGATTTTGTAGACACATGCACAGTCGGAGCATTGAACAACGAAGGAAAGTCGAACTCAAGTGCTCAACAGGGACAGAAGACGAGCTGAGATGACTATACGAGTATATAGAAATGAAAACCTGGAGATACTAGCACTCAAATATGCTCTTGTATTCTTCTTTGGATATCTGGTTTGTTTTGGTGTTTGGTTCGTCCTGGGGAGCCTTTCACTGTTTCTGCCACCGCGCTGGCATACCGCAGCACCAGCTCGCATCATTGTATATGATTGGTAGCAAAATTTCACCGTCACTGTACTCGTCTTCTATTTGTCCTCATAAACTTCCCAACCCGCCTCTGAAGCACTGACTGCCGTGCCTCTGAACATATCACCCCGTCGCCATTTTGTTCCCAACCCAATCTTTCTGCACCAACTGTTCAACCAACCCTAGTTTTTCAACCGAATAGCCTACCCTCAGGTTTTGAACACATCCTTCTACAGTTCACATCTTTCTACTTCAAACACCTTCCTACTTCAAACATTTCTCTGTTACGATGCAATCTCTGGTTGGATATAACCCAATTTCCAACCTCAGCATGCGTCTGTTTCGGTTCTCCCAACGCTTCTCTCCGCTTAATGCGATGACCCTCCTACGTGCCAAGGAGCCGCAGACTATGAAGGTCACTTTCAAGTATGTCGATACCGAAGAATGGTCTATCGTGACCCCCCCTACCGGCCCCTCATCCACTCTCTCAGAGAAAGGCAGCACTTCTATCACTTTTGATGACCAGGCACCCGCTCTCACCGAGGATCGAGAAGTCGACACTGTCACCTTTCCCCCGATGCTCTATATGCTCCCATCCCAGACGAACGGAACTTGGCGTACCTCTTCCCTGAACGCCCTTGCTCACCCTATCGAAACCTTCTCAGCCTGGAAGCAATCCATAAACAATGGGATTGCCACGTGCAACTGGAAGAATTTCTCCCAAGTTCTAACAACCCTCGCCGAGGAAACATCTCATACTCTGACTAATGAGATCAATGAAGCCATGAAGGACCATGACGCCGTCGAGATTGGCAACCGAGTCGTCGACCTCATTCCAAAAGTCTCACTTCCAACCTCCAACCAATTGAGCAAGGCTATCGATGCTCTGTCTGACACTGTCCAGGACGTCGTGCAGCGCAAGTCAAGCGCCAGCACCTTCTTGAACAAAGAGCTTGATGGCGATCAGTGGGCATTTGCACGCCTCATGAGCGCCAAAGCCCGCCAGAAGCTGGTATCGAAGAAGATCTGTGACCAATACCAAGTTGAGTGCACTCGTGCAAATGCACAGTGGCAGACAGAACTCAACAACGCACTTGTAAGCTCCCTGAACCAAACATCATCCCAAGAGAAGTCAATGAAAGGTGCTGATCAGAACCAATGTAACAGGCATCCACATTTGCGAAGATCAAGACGACCAAAGAATACGGCTCCCTAGATTTGTTTGATATGAAACCGGTCTGGAAGGCAGATCACGCCCGGAAGGTGTGGCAGCTGAAGCTGGATACCGGAGATATCATTGTCGAGCGAATTCGCGACGGTAAGGGCGAGGACGTCGCTAAGAGCGGGAACATTCTATTAGCAACGGGATTCGGCTTGCCTGAGCATTGTGGACGTCAGGCTATACCCCGCCCGGTGCGCAACCTTGTAGTTGAAGATGACTGGCTCGTACTCTAGTGAAGCGACCTGCGATGGGGACGACTGGAGCAACTTGCCACGGATACACAAACAAACTCCACCTTTCCTAAAGATGACCTTGAACGAGTCGGACACGATTGAGATAGCCTACCTTTGGCACACCCACACACTGCATCTGTTTTGAAAAGAAGTTCAATGAGTCGGATACAATTGGAACAGCCTACCTTGGGCACACCAACACATAGCATCTGCTTCCAAAGGAAGTTCATTAGGTCGGATATGATTGAAACTGCCGGCCATGGATACACCAACAAACTACATCTGTTTTGAGATAAAGTCTAATGATTTTGGATATGATGACGATTCGGTACGAATGGAGAGAGGTACGGAATCGAGAGAGTTAATGGATCTCATCGACGACATTGGTTCGCTGACATTAACGAAAGTGTTAATGCATTTAGAGGATGCGAGATTTGGTGTTTTAGATGGAAACTTCGGTCGATCGTGGTATTAAGCAGGTTCTAGTACTTTGAGTTTAATAAAATCTGTGCATTTAATTATTATGTGGCTTCATACATACTATAACCGTATTGTTGTGAGATCAATACTCACTGATGTGTCGTTGATGTCGTGTCGGCTCGTCACAGACCAATCATAAATACCACAGAGCGAATGGGACTGGGTAGATGAGTACCGGGTTACTGCTTGCCTGAGAATGGCACCAAGCCAAGATGAATACAGTTGTTCCAAATGGCGAGTTGAGAAATGGCATCAGCTGAGAGTGCGGCCAAGAGCTTTGTATCAAAACAGAAGGATGTAGACGGACTACGGAGGCTCGCATAAAGATGATATGTGGAAGTCACGCGCAGCTAGTAATGCGGCTGTCTTCGCCAGGGTGTGCTCAAAGGTCGGTCTGTGTAAAGCAGTCTTCAATGTCTGCTTACCTATGTCCACCTCATGGCTTGTCCCTCATACATGACCACAATCCTTTGTTTACACAACCATTCAGCTGGCCCAGCTTAGTGCAAATCTAACAGAAGTGGCCGACTCGTGATATATGGGCTAAGTGGTTGCGGAAAGATGGCTCTCACCCTAGAGTTTGTTTATCAGACAAGGAAAGAGCGACAGCATGTGCCATTTTCTTCACAAAGCTTCGAATGAGCGTATCAAGAGATTTCACTGCGCCTAAATATATCAACCGAACCAAGAATAGTGGTAACATGGATCTGAGAACTAATAAGGAAGAAAATCATGCCCTTCTTTTTTGCATGCCTGTTTTCCTCTTTCCAAGAACATCTCTTCCTTCCTCAATCTGCAACATAGCCTCTCTCTTCTTCTCCGTTACAGGTTTCAAAGCGTCCCTAACCACTCTACCCTCGATGCTTACACCAGCCTCTTCATACTCTTCCATCTTCTTACCAACTCTGTTTTCAATGGCGAGGACAAGTTCAACGTCTCGTTGCCCAATCAAAGTAACACTGTGACCGACTCTTCCCGCACGGGCTGTACGACCGACTCGGTGGATATAATCGTCAGGGTCCCGCGGAACATCGTAGTTGATAACCAATGCTACTTCTGGGATATCCAGACCACGCGCTGCAACATCTGTGGCCACAAGAATTCTTGCTGCTTGAGCACGGAACCGAGCCAGGTTTGCTACTCTGTCAGATTGCTTAAGACCAGAGTGCAAAGCTGTCACTCGATGGTCTAGCAGCCGAAGCATATACTCTAGGAGTGTTGCCGTTTTGGTGCGATTGCAGAAAATGATGACCGATTTCTTTACATTTTCTAGACAAAGTTAAAAAACCAACTGCACATGGACCTGCAATTACTGACCTGGTGTTTCAAGCAAAACGTGCAAATAACATTCCTTGTGTGTGACAGGCGTCTGCAAATACTTTTGCTGTAACTTTGGTGGAATTGCCAGTGTTTCTGTATCCACTTCACAAACAAATATCGGAGGACGACCGGGTCGCGGTTGCTCTTTCAAGGAAAGTACTTCTGGGGTGGCCGTAGCCGTGAAGAGCAAAGTTTGCCTTTGATTGGATGGCGGCAAAACTGAGAGACAAGTCTCCAAGTCAGGTAACATACTACCTTTTCCAGGCGCTAGCAGGCGGTCTGCTTCATCAAAAACAACGAATCGCACTCGACGTAGACCACAAATGGTGTCTTCCCCAGAAGTCTTGACATGTTCTGCAAGTCGGCCTGGAGTTGCAATCACTACATGTGGACGCGAGGCCAGGTGGATAGCCTGTTCACGCTGGTCTGCACCACCCGTGATCAGGATAGGCTTCATAGACTGGGACGCTGAGATGGCTTTGATCTGTTCAAAGATCTGAATTGCAAGTTCTCTGTAGGCAGTTAACATTTGACGAAGGGTATTCAACTAATTTCAAGTACCTTGTTGGCGTAATAATCAACCCAAATATGCCAAATGGATCCTCTGCCCACTTTTGCATAATGGGCACCGAGAAAGCAATCGTTTTACCTGTACCTGTTCGGGAGCCACCAATACTAGGAAACTGTTAGTGGTTGATAAATCGACGGCGGACAGAAATCCATCATGTTGATAGGTTCTCCACAGTTGAGAAAGATCGACCTACCAATCCCTCCCCTTCAAGATCTCCGGAATACACTCCTTTTGAATTCCCGTCGGCCTCTTAATTTCCATAGATGCCAGGGATGCAACCAACCACGGTGCCACATTAATTGATGCAAAACTCGCCTTCTCTTTCCCCGTCACGACCGCCAATGCCGAACTCGATGCACCATCTTCACCGTCCGCTAAGCCAGTCTTTTTGGCCTTGATCCGAGAGATGGTCGGTAAAGGGTTCTTTTGGGCGGAAATTATTTCTTTCTCGTCAACATCTGAGTCAGATGACGTTTCCTCTGGGTTTTCATCCGGAGAGAGCTTTCTGCGTTTCCTGGAGCCGATTTGGTGGTCGGAGAGTTCTTGGTCTGAGTTGCTGGATGAAAAGTATTCCGCCATTTTGAATGGGATCTGTGGGATGACACGAATTTGATTGCGAGGGCCCCTATGGTTGTTGTTTCAGAGGCTAACGTCACTTGATTCGTAAAGAAATGTTGTGGAGGATGGTCGCGAGTCTCGAAATTTTGCGCCGGGGTTCATTAAGCTAGTGTTATCGATAAACAGACACTAGGCCTATTTGGGACGATGTACGTTGATATGACATGAACAGCTGAAGAAGTAAAATAACTACTTCCTCACTTCGCTATATCATAATTATGTATGATCTAGCGTTATCATGTAACATACCTCTCTGTTTTATCGTTCATATCAAATTAAACTCAAAGTAAAGCGGATCGGTTAGTTCCTTCAGGATGCGTATAACCTCATAATCTCATTAAACATGTAGACAACATACTTTTGCCTACATGTTCATGTCGTACTATTACCGAAACCCTTGGTTCAATCGAAATACCATCAAAGTTTCCTTC
The DNA here is from genome assembly GCA_028476805.1 of Acrocalymma vagum. Taxonomy (NCBI): domain Eukaryota; kingdom Fungi; phylum Ascomycota; class Dothideomycetes; order Pleosporales; family Acrocalymmaceae; genus Acrocalymma; species Acrocalymma vagum. The sequence goes on from JAQGEP010000049.1 coordinate 215,571, forward strand.
TATATCTACAGCAAGTCTCGCCGCACAGACATGCCTTATCTAGTCCGGCCCAGTATTTATCACCATAATCGACGAATATCTCAGCGCCTGCCTCGACTCCTTTGCTCACGAGTATGACCCTTTGGGTGTCGAGCCATGTGAAGGTAGAAAACTGTGCGTTTGCCTTACAGCTGTGATTCGCGAATCGCGTATAATTGCCCTGCCGTCCCTGCCAGATTTGATAGTTGGACAAAGGTGTAGAGCTATCCATGACGTCCAGATGCCGAACGCCTTTTGTTACTAACCCGACAAATTCCCCAATTGCTGTTCCACGCTCAAACGACGCTAGTGCCATAAGTCCATTGTTCCTCCCGTCAGAAGTTCGGAAAATTTGCACAGGCGTAGGCCTTCGTTTCACACATCCAAACAGTTGTGGGAAGCAATAACAAACATTTGACTTGGGATCATCTGATTGTTGTTCTCCACATTGGGCGCAAGTGTAGGTGCAGTTCTTCTGTGCTATAGCATTTGATTGTGGTACCCAGCGAGGATCTTCGCAGCCCCACTGGCTACCATCAATGATCGACTCGTCAATGTTTTCAAAATCGAAATACGGATCCAATTGCAGGTACGTTGTTCGCAAAGGGACAGGAACCCGACCGTCCTCGAAAACTACCCAATCATGCGGATGGCCTGTGTATTCTAGTCTTGTTGACTCTCCGACAATCATCAGCATCTGTCTCCAGTTGGGATGTAGAGTGTCGGCAGCCACTTCTAGTCGCTTCCGGAGGTTCTGCAAGCGCCGCATCGCTTCTTTATCGAAGCCAACTCGATATTTGCAGAAGCGATATATTCCCATCCCTGCAAAAACAAGGGCAGCCCATCCTGCTGCATCTTTGACTTCTTTGTACCCTCGCCAGATAGCCATCTTGTTTCTCAGCTCTTTCTCAGACCAGCCAAAATCTTGACATGCGCCCATGAAGACCGCTTTCCGATGTTTTGTCACTGACATTTCGGGTTGTGCTGCGACCCGACACTGAACCTGCTCCTCAAATAGTTCAGACCAACGTGCCTGCACAATTATCTCAATTGAGCGACACACACGACTTGCTTGCGTTACTTTACGACAAAAGACATTCATTTGGCTAAATGAGTCATCTGTTCGCTCTCCTGGTGGTCCGAGAATGCCCATGGATAGCACATCAGCTGCCGGGCTGCAGTGAGATACTCTTTCGATCGCATTGCTGGGCGGCGCGACTTGGAATTGCTCGAAAATGGCCTTCGGATCCAGGTTCAGGCTTCCATGGATTTGCTCCCAGATGCCAGTAATCAGTTTGTCAAGCGTTGATGGCTGGAAAACAAACTTCTCAGGTGCAATTTTTCGCCGCTTAGGGAAACTTCGGGTATCGACTTGCATTTGTCGTTGGTGCTCACTTAAGTCCTCTTGGATGGACGATCGTTGCGATATTCTCAACCCACTAATCCCTTTTCTCCGAGGTTCATCTTTGTCTTGATGGGAGTTACTCATATCTTCGTCGTCATCAGGCTCAACTGTGCCTTGAGAGTCGTTGTCGTCGTTTGGCGTTGCCATTTCACGAGCTGGTGGGATACTTGTGGGGCTCCTCGACGGTGCAGGAGTGACCATATCCGTCAAGTCTACAGTCCCCTGTAGAATCCATTAGTCTATGATAAATTACTCCCTAAACTTAATGAATACTATCATATTCATCTGGTGTTCACTGCGGTATGGCAATGGCTGGGTGAAACCGTACCGAAGCTATCCGCTCAGAGCGCAGACTAGGTGCATCGTGGCTTCCCTCGCCATCTTCCAGAAAAGCTTCGATGCGTAGGATTGGGTGGCTTAGAGTGTCAATCTGCGGCCATTCGAGAACGATGTTGCGCTTTGCGAGATGCTCTTGTATAGCTCGGCTAATGCACTCTGATAGGCCATCGACCTGTGCCAGGGAAGCCATTGTTTGATAACAGCAACGCTGCCTTTGACGCCGACAGGCCAAGGTTGGCCGTTGGCCAACGTGCCTCTGATGTCTGACACGAAGAGCCGGAAGATCGACGAGATGGAGTGTTCGGCGGTAAGCTGGAGCTTGCTGAGCCCGCAGTGAATTCGAAGCAAGCTGGAGCCGAAAAAATGTCGTAATAGCCGTACGACCGCAGTAGGGCCGAATGGCAGGACCGGAGATGGTGAAGTTGCATCAACAGGGCTGGAAGACCATGGCCCTGTCTCGTCAGCACAAACCCAGCAAATTACGGAGAACAAGAGTTTCTGCGGACGTCCTTGAGGTGAACCAACGGAAACAGGTAGGTGGAGAAGCTAGGCCTCAGTACAAACGTGGTTTGAGGTGGGTTTCTTCATGACGAGGAAGCTTGGGTCTGGATGAGGGGTCACATGAGCAGCACACTTTCCTTTATTGAGTCGCGATCTCCATTCAGGGCAACTCTTTGGCAGACTGGACTCAACACCGCGCAACTGAGCCATAAATGTCTTCTTCATATTCTACCGAGCATGCAGGCCAAATTGTAGAGAAGAATTGCCAAATTGTGCCAGACTGCGAGGGCTGGGACCAAGAAACCTAATCCGTCTAGAATGAAGAGGAACATACCTGTGGTAATCACCCTATGTTGCTCTGATGTCCCAGTCAAAAATTCTGCCCGAGCAAACAATCTGAGCATTCATTCTGCTCGCTTGTCCATCTGGCAGACGCTAACCGGGCGGCTCCCGCACTCCCCTGCACCGCCAATCATTCCCACGCATTGACGTCAGTTGCCTATAGATGGTCTTTGCCTGACTACTCAGGTGTAAATGGCCATCAGTGGTTTTATGATCTTTATGATCTTCTCATTGCAAGTATATTAGATGGATTCAAATCTCTTCGTTCTGTATATGTCAATTCGCCGTTATCATTTCTTATCACACGCATCGAAGAAACGAAATCTAGAACTGAGCAGAGTCTGCATCTTGACATACGCTCGTGTGCTATGTACCCACCCTTTCCACGCGCACGCATCGCCAAGTAACGCTAGAATGTCTTGCTCATCATGAAATACGTAGACGTCCAGTAAAGCTCAGTCATTTAAGGAGACTTGCGATTTCTTCCATGTCCATTGGTAGTTCTTACTCATCAACGTCAATCCCTTTTTACCCTCGTGCAATTCTAGGCTACCTATATCAGCCGCTCCCCGTTATTTAAATTCACCACTTCGCCTTATGCCCTGCTCGCTGTCTATATGCCAGACTGGTATCTAAGTGTACTATTCTATCTTTGTTTGTGCGAGATGGATCCAGAGAACATGCCTGCGGCAAAGTCTAGTCAGGTAGACACTCAGGAAACATACACCTTCCAAGGACAGAAAGGATGGAGACGTTGGCGCATACTACAACCTGGACGAGGAATATATCATGATATCAAACGGCGACTACCATGGTATCGGAGTGACATTGTAGACGGCTTAACTTACCGGACATTTGCAACCACAGTGCGAATAAAACTCTAACCACAGGCCCGCCCCATTCCAACACCCTAGTTCTATCCAAATCCACAAGTCGTAGAAGTGAGAAAGGAGCCGTACGCCAACGTGCAGGCAGCATCAGGCGACAGACCATCCACCGCCCGATGAGCCGCCTCTCCTGCGACCACAGCACAGAAGCGGGAGAAGACATCTACGCATGCGATGAAAGATAAGACATGCGCTTAACACAAAGTTGTTCGCAAGAGGAGGGCGCAGTGAAGATGCGCGCAGGCAGCTCAGCTATGCATAGACGGCCCATTACACAGAGAGGGAGAAGAAGAGAAGTTGAAAAGGAAAGTGGGCAGAGAATTAAGAGTCTCATGGGACGGAATTTCCTCTGGAGAACATGCTAGAGATACATGAATCCATCAAGTCGAAGAACCAGACGAAATGGGCGTCGTGAATCTGTCCACTATTAGTGATACGAACAACTTTGACCCAGTTTCGAGCGTAATCATAGAGGAAACAAACACATGATGGACAGTTTAAAAGCCTGCTGCTTCATTCGAAAATGGAAAAACAAAATCGATTTCCTTGAAAGTTTTAATATAGTAAGCCATCCAAGAACTCTAATGTCGACGTATATCCCTGATCCTGGGTTAGTCAGGCACACATCAAAGGTAAGTACATTAGATAGCTCGCCCATGCCGAGCCCTCACGTAACAACTAAAGAGACCAAACAAGCACGATTGATGTATATCATCGTTTGACTCATTGACTGACCGACTAACCAATTGACCGATCGACTGGTATGATACCCTTCCCTCATCCAAGAACACAAGGCACAAAGCCGCAAACATGCGTCCCAAGCGGACTCAAAAAAAAAAAAAATACAACACGAAAACTCCCATATGCCTTGCGCGGATGCCCCACCCCCACTTCCCAGCTCACAATACAATTAAGGAAAAGGGAAAACAAACGCCTGGACATGCACTGTAGAAATTTTGGGGATATGATATAGTTATTGAGACCGCACCCATGCTTGTCTCGTGGCTTCGCGTCTACCTCTTGAATTTATCCAACAGTTCCCAGTCTTTGCTGCCCTTGTCGCTACCGGAATCCCCATGCTGGAAATACGCCACCTCGAACACTATCTAGCTTCAAGCACTGATAGGGGCTGCTCTGGGGATCATAATACAATCCCTCAAGTTTACCGTCACTCCTTCTCAAACAGACGTAGTAAAATCCAGATATTGTGAGACCGCAACCCGAGTCGTCAAAGGATGTGTGTTCCATATCTCCATTACCCCATCCGTCCCGATCTCTTGAAGAGTCATAATGGTTTTCCCGGGTTGAAGAGGAGTGGAACGGAGCGTTAGTAGACGAACCACCCAGAAGAGGCATATCCGGAGTGAATGATGATGTTGTCGAGTTGACTGGCGGCTGTACGGGATCAGCGGTTGAGCGGTTTAGTGACTTGACGAAACATCGTTCTTTCCAACGCATCAGGATCCATTCCTTGTTCAGTTCCTCCTCAAACCAGCGTCGACTTGTGAGATTTCGTACGATTTCATCGTCCGTCAATTTTTGGAATGGGGGAAGTTTTCTCCAGTAGGTGGCATCATTGTTGGCGCTTGACTTGAAGGATTCGGTTAGAAGGGTATGGGTATTGAAGTCGAGGATTTCGCCCTCAAGATACGTTGTGATTGAAGAAGTTCGGGTGAAGGACGAGGATGCTGCTCCATCGAGTGGATTGCTCAGGAGGGATTGGTGTGCATGGGGGTGCGAAGGTACGTTATATGCCTCCATTGTTGCAGAAAGAGACATCTTGGTATAGTCTACGGCATGAATTGTCACCTTGACGGGCCACCGGTCTTGCTGCGGAGAATGCGAGGTCACAACCTCGGGGGCCAGTTGTGAACTCCGACTCCGCGGTGTGGAGTAGCTTTGAGCTAACCACGGCCGATGTGGGGGATCAAGTAGGGTAGAGGTCATGGTATCGTTGTTTCTGAAGCGGTATAAAGTGGTACTTGAACCTGGTGCAGTGGTGGTGATGGTGGAGGTAACTGTCGTGGCATGCTGACAGCCTGATAGAACGGCGCCTGGTGCTAACCAAGACGTCTCGGCTGGAGGGGGAAGAGTTAAAGTATCTAATACAAAGTCTGTATGCTCATCACATAGGTAGTCAAATCCTGCATCCAAAGCATAATTAAAACTATCCTCCATCGTGGTCGAGTGTCGTATGCGTGAGAGATACTTGATAGTTTGTTCAAGCAAGGGCGAGACTGGCGGTGACGAGGACGTAGTGTTCGAAGAGCGCTCGAGCATGCTCCGGCGGTACGAGTCTGCTCGAGCCAGCAGATCGCGTCTTTCTCGGTCGAGAGAGGGCCTTCCCTCAGCCAGTCGCTGCATAGTAGACTGACGCACGGTTTCGGTAGGATAGCGCTCGCGGGGTTCGGTATGCGAGTTGGACCTACTGGCAGAATCTCTGTCAGAATTGTACCGCTGCAAGTACTCTCGCGTGCGAGCAGAAAACCTGGGGTGTCTTCGCACAGACTGCAGGATTGCCGCAGACCTTAGAGAAGTGCTGCCGTCTCTCTCCGCAGGGGCGGACTGGGATGGCGGCTGTTGTGATCGTTGTTGCTGGGAAGAGGAATCGGAGGCCGAGGTAGGATTCGAGGTCCGCAGGCCACGGATGTAGTTGCGTGTCTGCTCGAGCTGTGACCGGCTCAGGAAACGCAGCACGTCTGTGTCTACGTTGGGTTGCTGGCGGCGGAGCTCGGCGAGGATTTGGTCGAGTTCGTCTTCATCGTCGGCTTCGTTTGCAGGAGACCAGTCATAGAGGTTGTTTGTGCTGGGAATACGGTCACCGTAGGCGGTCGAGGGATCGTGGATGCGGCCCAGGCGGTTCATTACTCGGCGAAGGCGGTCGCGGTGGTCGAGCTCATCGCGCTGGCGCTCCAGCAGGCGCAATCGATCCCGCGACCGGTCCAGCCGCCACTGATCGTGGTCCAGGGCGGCAGTGGTGGAGGCAGATAGGCGCAACGCGCGCAGACCGGGTGCGTCGTAGTCGTCTTCGCCGTCGTCAGCGCGGGTGGTGAGGGTGGCTGCGAGATTGAGCACGTCTTGGTCGACAGGGCTCTCGAGTTCGCGCAGGGCTGAGATGAAGGACGGTGTATGGGTCGAGTCCTGCAGGGTGACGATTAGTATAGGCACAGAAGCGTGAGCGTGTTGAGCCATGGGTAGGCGGGTGGATGGGCGGATGAAGTGGAGCGGGTTTGTTCACTATAAGAACAGCAAGACAGCAACAACGGGAATCCGCTGCACGGTTGGGCATTTGGACATACTGCGGGCGGGCTCGGATTGCGAGAGTTGGCGGGCGGCATCGCGGCAGCGGGTCGGAGCGATGACGAACGGCCAACGACGAACGATTAGACGATTAGACGGTTAGAACGGCGAGAGAGAGCACTGGCCGCTGCGACTCGAGGCGCTACGATGGGCAGGCAGCAGGCGCAAGCAGCATGATGAGCAGAGCAAGTGATGGGGGAGATGCCCGAGCCGAGGGACGACGACACAGCGATGGGAGGGTGGTGAGGTGGTGGTGAGGGGGTGAGGGGGTGAGAGG
>JAQGEP010000490.1:0-18947 GCA_028476805.1 Acrocalymma vagum
TAAGTAATTATATTATTTTATTATTATTCTATTTATTATTTTATTTTCTTCTATATTTCTTTTAATTCTTTAACTATTTTTATAGCTTTTTCTATTTTTATTTCTAGTAGACTAATTTTAAAGAGATATAGGTATTTCCTATAGTTTATAAAGTATAGCGTTTCTCCTATTACTATTAAGATACTATTATTATATACTATCTATACTATAGGTAGTAGTAAAACCTAATTATTCTATTTCTAGTTATAATATATTCTAAGGTATTTTGGTGAGAGTGGAACTGCATCGGGAAATGGATGCTTCTGCATGCGGAAAATGGACGCTCGCTAGCGTCTCGCTGCTTTTATCTGGCCCGTGCGCCGACCCCATCACATATAAGCACGCCGCCCTCGCCGGCCTACCCTCCCCATCCCATCGTCCTCTTTACTCTCAACACCTTTCCCCCTCTCCCTTTCTCCTAATTGGTTGCTCGGACTCCCCCGTGAGGCATTTTCTCAACCCCTTGGCAATTATGCAACCGCTGCACTGCCTGGATGGCTCCCAATTTTCCCCCTTGATGGACCGACGATAAGGGCGCTGCGCTGTCTGAGGCACTAGCCCTCCTCTTTTCGATGCTCTGCGAGCAGCTCTCTACCTTGACGGATTTTGTCCGCTCTGGCTCCGTCGCCTTCGTCATGATTGAGCAGTGTTCATAGCATCTACCTGCCTCGACTTCGCCCATGAACGAACTGCGGCTATTTCCTTCGGTTTCTCCTTTCAGAAGAAGTCGACCCATGTCTGCTCGTCTTGGAGATCGTCGACCTGCCACGTCAGCAATCACACGGAACGGCGATGGAAGCGCCTTGCACGCCTCGATAGCGTCTCAACAGAAGGGGTCAGGCCCGTGCAATATCAGCTGGACCCTCAACAATTTTACAGAACTGCAAGCCTCTGGGAGACGATTGGCCTGAAATGCTCTAGCTGCAAGCCCAGTTTGACTAGAGAGTCGTATGAGGCAGGACTCAGCTAGGCTACGACCCGCTCAGCCATGCAGACGATACCGATATGTACTCGCCCAGTCCGCACTCGGACACCAATTCGTGGGGCTTTATTCGGCATAACTGTCTGCATGACGGCGGGCTGTATTCCGGCGTTACAGATTAAGCGGATGAGAGGGCTAGAGCGGCTTCTCGACTCAGCAGGAGTCCGTTTCGGCGCCAATCTGCCTGCACGTATTGGTCCACGCCTCTAGGAACCTGAAGTTTGAGGCCAGAATCAAGATAGGAGCCTAAGACTACGTCCCGGAGTCGCCGACAAGTGGAGGGCCTTTGCTGGGAGCTCCCAAATCAGTGTGCGGGGAGCGGATCAGGCGGAGCGGCCATCTACAGGCTCGTACGATTGTCAGGCAGGGTCTGACGAAAAGGAGGAGGCGCTTACTACGGCACGGTCTTGCTCCGGGGAGCTGGCGTTACCATCCCTCAGTTCTAGGAAGAGTATTGGTGGGATATCTGCTCACGCTTTCGTTCAACGGCCAAGTGGCTTTTTGCGAAGACGACACCATCATTTGCATCACCCGGTTGTGCGAGCTTGGGCACGGAAAAATCCTTAGCCGTACAATTATGGTCTACTTAAACCTCCGCGTTTCCGCCTCTTTCGAACCCTAGGACTCTCGGAGAACCAACACTAGCAATGACGACACTTTTCAATACTTTTCCTACGGCGCCGCTACAAAGCTCCATTCGATTCATATCTTATGACGGGCCTCCAAAGCAGACCCCTCGACGTACTCCTTCAAAGAAAGTCCCGTCTAGCGAAGAGGAGTTCCCTCATATTGATACGATTCTGGGTATCGAGCCTGATTCGAATGATGAATGGGAGAAAAGAGAGGAATTCGTCCACAAGGCGCATGGTGTTAACATCGTCGATTTAACGTGCTCAGGTAGGCATCTATAGCTGACACAATGTTGGTGTTTGCTCTAGCGTTGTATGATAACTAATAGGGACGCAGTCGACGAAGCCAACTGCGAGACTAGCGGCAGCGGAGGGGAAAGTGACGATGTTGGTGACCTCGCGAACATACGGGAAGGCATCTCGATGCCAACCTCTCAAGAAGACACAGAACGTGCTTCAGATCAGTCGGTCTCCTCTAAGGGTAACAGTCAAGGTAAGCGCCCCTACCCAGTCGTGATGGTAGCGCACGCAAGCATTTTCTAACGATGCGTAGGAAACGCGGTCGTCATCAATGGCAGTCAGTCAGACTTAGAGGCCGACTCGAGTGACCCATATAAAGATCCAGCTTTACACATCGACGATCGGCCCACATCCCCTAGTACTTTGATCCCAGAGTATCGTAGTAGGGAGGTCCCTACAGGCACGATCGACACAATCAACTCGGAGACGGCTGATGGAGCTCCAGCCAGTGAGCTCAAGCAAATCGCGCTCCCATCAACGTCGTCAAAGAGCTCGTCAATGGTCATGAAGCAGTCAGCGAATGGCAGACTTCCGACGATCGATATCACGAGCAGCAGCAGCAGCAGCATCGATTCGGATTCAGATTCTAATGATAGGAAAGGAAATTGCACAATGTTACACTATCAAAAAAGATCTCCGGCCGCCCAGGGGCACATTAAAAAGCCGAACACCAAGTCAAATCAGCCCTTCAAGCACAATGCGCGCCCGGCAAAGCGCCGAAAACCACTCCCCCCTAGCCGTCCTTCGTTCCTAAACCATCTTTCAGCAGTCAAGTCCAATGTTCACATCGCCAATACCTGTTACAGCAATGATAGCAGTGATAGCGGCGATCATAGTAGCTATAAGAGTCCCCCCAATATTGCAAGCAAAAAGCGGAAGCGCAGTCAAAATAATGTAGAGGAAGAGGAGGAATACGAGGTGGAGAATATCCTCGATAGCCGTATCTATCGCAAAAAGCTGCAGTACCGGGCCAAATGGCTGGGTTATCCAGAGGACGATCCGGTGTGGTATGATGCGCGTAACTTCAAGAATAGCCCGCACAGACTCGGTGAATTTTACAAGGCCAATCCTCTCCGCCAAGGGCCTCCCAAAAGATTAGGAATATGGACACAGTGTTGGGAAGAGGACAGAGATGCGGAAGACCATCCTGATGATAACAAGCCTAAGAGGTTATCTGCAAGAGGTGGAGAATTGTAAATATTAAACGTGCCTCCCTGCGTGGCGAGACACCCTGTGTGCTGAGACAAATAAGGGTACTTTAACTTTTAGTAACTAGAAAACCTATGCGCACAACAAATATTCCTACTATTCTATGAAGATTCTCTGTTGTAGCTAATTCTAAATGTCTATGATCCACTCCCCAAAAATTACGTTCGCATCGTCGTCTCCGAGCCTGATTTGTATAGCGCCTTGTTTCGTGGCGTAACAGACTTTCCTTCCTACAACACTAATGTCAAGTCTTTTTTCGCTCCAAAATTTTGTAAAACGACCTTATCCTAGCCTCAAAACCTCTGATGCTCTGAAGTCATCATCAGCCTTGTGCGCGCTGTCGCGGGCAAATTCATGCAGGGTCGGTATGTCGATTGGTACTTCCAACGGAAGCGAGTCACCGATCCTAGCTACTGTAAGATGACCCCCCGCACGTCCCGCCTTCTTACCCATATGCCTTTTATGACATATTCACCACAGTTTCCTGTGGAACCCTTGACATTCGGACTGACATCACTGTCGTTGACTTACTGCCATACGTGTCTGAAGAAGTAGTGAAGATCAGCAATGCCAAGTCCATGCGAAGAAGCGACAGAAGACGAAGCCTTGGGCAGCCCAGACGTAGTATTTACGTCGGCTGAGCAGGAACTTGCAATGCATGCGATGATTGATAGACAGACGCCGCTTGTAGTAGTACTTCCGAGGAGCAAGAGCTTATTATTTACTGTGCCGGCTTGTTTAGAAGATACTGGAGTAACCGTGGTCGTGGTGCCGTACCGGGCACTGATTGAGAATCTAGTGATAAGAATTACGTAGAGCTGGATTGATTTTCGCGAATACTTCGGTTCCCTCTCTGAGCATTTTAGTACTTTAATAAGATGTTTCCTTGCTATTTATGTTTATTATAGGTAGCATGTATATGAGTAAAAGATCAATACATGACTCTGATACACACATTTTAGGTTTAGTGTCTATAGCGACTCGGTGATGGCTTTGGTGAGGAGGTCCGTTTAGAGTTTCTGGGGCCTAATGCATGAATGCTTGTGCAGATCTGACGCGACCCAACTTAGCAATGTTTAATTAACTCGATCAGGACCTAAAGCCGAATTTAGCGGATCTACATACAAGGTATTCATCTGCAGGTTAATATCTATGACAGTGAAAGGCCATGGTACTGTACGACAGACACTTCGCGTTTTCTCGCTGGCTGATGTGTACAGTACTGTGCTGCTCGTCTCGATGCCACCGTAACAGTGCCGCCTTGTGATCTGTGGGGCGGAATACAAAGGGCTAATTCATCACGAGTGGTGTCCACGCGGCCCGAGGCGTCACTCCCCGAAGGGAGATGGAAGGCTATAGAAGCGTAGAATCCTCTCTTAGAAGACTCGCACATTTTGGAGACATAAACTGTGCGATAAGGACAATGTAGCAAGAACGAAGTGTACAAGTTTGAACATGTGTGGGATGTCATCGAAGCTACTCTCTCTCTCTACAAGATGACAGCTTCGGTCAAGGAACATGTCACCGCAAACCCGTGCAATAGCGATGACGTGGCCAGTGCAACGGAAACAAGCGACCCCGCCACGTGCCCGCTCAACGCGAGCCTTAAACTTGATCACCCAACCTCGTCCGCTTGATACATAGCCTGAACCTCAACCCCGCACCTGCTCTCGCTCGATTTCGCTGTGTTGCTGCTTGTGAACTCTACCACGGCCGACATCGACCACGACGACCATGCCTGGCAATGACCTCCGCCTGCTCGCCTTGGACGGCGGTGGCGTGCGCGGTCTGTCGGCGCTCATGATCCTCGAGCAACTCATGGAGGGCGTCAACCCAGACGCACCGCCGAAGCCGCGCGACTATATACTTTGACATGATCGGAGGATTGAGTACAGGCGGGTAGGCAGCACTCGCTCTATCTGACAAGTAGCAACGACGCACATCTAATCTCATTCTTATTAATGCCTTAAAAGTTTAAACATCTCTTACACTATTACGATAATTTGGTGGTGCACAGAGGAAGAGGTGTTGTCGCATATTAATAGCAGGCAGCGCAAGAGGAACAGACCACTAAAAATAGTCCATCTAGGGTCTTAAAAAAAGGTGGTGCGTGGCGCGGTCTTTGAGTCAGCTGACGAGTTCCAAACACCTGAATTTCCGAGCCACCAACTTCTCGCTACCTCTCTCCACGAACGGACAACGTCCTAATCACTCTTTCCTTATATCACTCTTCATAAATAGATAACGCGCTTTCCTAAAATGCCAAATATCATCCGTAGACCACGTTCTAGGCAACCCAAGCGACGACACAATCGAGCCTGCGATCCTGGCACACATCTTACCTTTGAGGAACGACGTCGCATTTATTATCTTTTACAGCATCCAGGGTTCAGCCAACGAGCAGTTGCCTCTGCCCTTCAACTTCCTCGTACAACTGTACAATCCGCGATATATGCTATGTCCAGAAGAGGCAGAAGGCAGCAGAACCACACGCAAACGGCTACAACACTTGTCCCAGACTCTGCACCGACCGCTTTATCTAGCAACAGTACCGTCTGCATACGATCTGTATCTGATACAGGGATGCAGATGCAAACAGTCGTTCAACAGCTTTCCCTACGTCATTTCACGAGCGCTACGCCGATGATACCGCCAATTGCGACGTCTACGCTAGATGATCATCACAGACAACCTTCACAACCAACTGAAGCTACTTATACCTGGGACAACCATCAGTTGAATAACGTCTCGATGGAATGCTCCAATCTACAGCGATTTGGCGCGCATGAAGGCGCCATGCAGACATCGTTACCACCATGGCCTCTTAAGCTTACGCCTATGGAGCCGCGAGTCAATTATAAAAGTTTGTAGATCAACGAACAACAACTGTGCTCCGGGTTAGGGTAGATGATCGCTTTATTTTATAGGGCAATTAGAGGTTGATGGACAGGAGATTAAGCTGATAAAGGTTGAGTTGAGAACAGAGAGAATTAGTAACTGTCTTCTCTTGCTGAGCTTGCTTCCTGTTGGCTTGTAGGCTTCCTTTGTCGATCACGGAAAAGCATTGATGGGCTGACCGAGCAAGGAAGCCAGATATTAGCGTTGTCCGAGCCACGATCCACTTGCTCCAGGCATGTATGAGTGCGATACCTGTACGCGCACGTTTCGTGCCTGGCATTCTTGCGAACAGCATATGGACGATACTGGCCATCGGTATACGATCTACCCATGTCAAACTTGCTCAAAAACATTTCGGTCCTGACATGCCGTAGACAATCACATCTTTCCAATGATACTGTATGCGTCCCCACATGCTGCAATTGCGGAAATTCTTGTATTGCCCGAGCTGGTCGACATGAGTGAGTCCACCACTTGGCAGTGCGAGAGGAACTGCCCGTTTGCTTGCGGCACTTTCCGAGAACGATCGATATGCAATTACATATTGCGCGACATCTCGATGCCATTGCTCTGTTGGCTTTGCATACAGGCGGAGGTGCGGACAGTCACTCTTCAAACAATTGGGGCCGTGTTCGCGCAACTCCATTCACGTCGGAAACTGCGGCGTCTTCTGTCATCCCCATGCACACGGTCGGATCCTCAAAGCGACCCGCCCGGAGGACAAGAAGACCAAATGATGATGATCTTTTCAGCCTGCTCGAATCTTGCATGGTGGAAAGTCAATTCGAGAAGACTCCCTTTAAATGTCTTCCGCAGCGTGACTTTGATGATCTCGTCACTGAAGGCAGGTTGATGAATTCTTTAGTTATGTGCGAGCCCTCTGTTGCCGACAAGCAGCTCTTGGACTTCATCCTGAGGAAAGCAAAGAAGACGTTCGCCATTACGGCATACATTGAGCTCGAAGGCCCAAAGCTTCGCAATGCCATGCTCTTCTTTTATAGCAACGGCTTTGATGATAGGAAATTACCGATTAAAGAGATGTCACCTAATGATACAGAGAGGAGGTGAGGTGTTACCAGAAGCTCGTTTCAGCCTTGGACGACCCAGACTAGGCAACAGCACGAGAAGACGAGCTTTGGACAAAGGCCTTTAACGCTATTGACCACCCTCTCATTTCATGCGAAGACCTGTGAATAATGAAAAGGATAGAATCTGGAATGGACGCATGACACCAAAATATCAAGATGCTCAGAAGCACTTCCTCGGACCTGTGCTCTCGAATCAAGACTCAAATCATGATCTTGATGGACACCTTGTATCATTCAATAAAAGATATGTCACATACGCCATAGGATCATTTGGAGAAGTATCAAAAGTATAAAATCCACAAAAGTCATGATGTTGCGAAGAGACCAGTAAGAACTCCTGCTACAACCTTCAACGTCTGATGTGAGACGCACTAATCAGTTTAGAACGGCGTTTCTTATGGAACGCGATTTATACTTATGCATGTGAACATTTGCCTGAATGATATAGTGGCATTTGTAGTGAGTGGAGAAGACTCCTAGGTAGAGTGGCCACTACAGAGGCAGCAAAGCACGCCATCCAGCAGGGCATGAACGGCGTGGAACGGCTTGCTGGAGCGACAGTCAAGGACTTCCGCGTGTGGCGAGCGAACGACAGCGCGAGCGTGATTAAGTTCTCCGTGGACAAAGACGAGGCGGCGTTCCGGCAGACGACGGACGAGCGGCTGGAACCGTAGATCCCAGGAGCGAGACTGGTGGGCCCTAAGTGGTACCCAGTCAAGGCGGACTTTATCGAGGTGACGCTGGCAATGGACGCGGAGAGCGGGAAAGCAAGCAAGTCGACGATGGAGCGGTTCGGCACGGAGAACGGAGTGGAGGTGTGCACGATGCGGTGGCTCGGGCAACCGAGGCCCAGCGGACAGCACGCCTCAGTGGTGATCAAGGTGGCAACGAAGGAAGAGGCAGAGAAGCTGCTACGGTCGGACAGCGTGACATTTGGAGGGGGCGGGATCCTGATGTCGCCGTTCGAAGAGCGACGCACGCCCGTGGCCTGCTTTAGGTGCAGACGGTTCGGCCATCGCCTCTAAGGATTCCTGGACAGGATATGTGGGGACGTTCCACTAATAGTAAATATCAAGTGCAGTTTCGGATTAGAGCATCTAAGAAACAAACCGTTTTGATTTGTTGGCTTAAGAATACTTCCGTTCACATACGGAACTTTCCCTTTCTGCAAACCCTTGTTCTGTTCCCGGCCGTCACATCGTCAAACATGGCTTTGTATCCTTGAATCTTCAACTTCCATTTCAGATTCGGAAACGGACTAAATGGGACGAGGCTCTTCCAGACAACTGGCCCGGTAATATTCAGCGAAATTGACTTGTTCGTCACTCCAGAGACTCGTCCATTCGAAGGGGATTGGCTTTCGCAGGTGTAAAACGTCTTGTAGTCATATCCATCCCAGACGCAGTCGACAGTATCTGAGAAATTCCATGTCTCTTTGGTGGAATCGGACCTTGACCGACGAGACTTCCTGACCCTTCCTAGTTTACATACGGAACAAACGCCCTTTCTGAGTATGAATCGGGGGCCCGTGTCGTAGTAGGTGAGGGGTGCGTGTTTATACAGATCGCCAACGTCTCTGCCAAGCTTCTGGAGCACCATCAGGGGATTTCAATCGCAAATTGACCCTAGAAGTGGATATTGTCTTTTGTTTTGGCCAGGGAGGGGATAGCGGATGGAACAATGGCATTGAGAGTGTGAAGATTCATGGTTAACTTTTGTCATATATCAGTACCGAACTCCCGATCGCCAGATCCCCGCAGGGGCCTTTTCATAGAGAGGAACAGAACTTTTTCGATCGGTGGCGTCACTTTTAAATCATGTTGAGTTCAGCAAAAGTTTAATTCGTCCATGCACCCGATGCCCAATTAGATGTAGAGCGACCTGCAACCTGATGACAGAACATCTAGCGGATAGCTAGTACAGTAGTACTCTCGCAACCAACTTCGTGTGGGTCGAGACTTCATGGTACGAGGGAGCCACGGGCCAATGCAATGGATGTTGGGTTTACAGATGTACAATACTACGTCGAGAAGCCACGTGGAATGGAAGGGATACGAACGATTTGTTGTATAAGGATTTACATTTCAACATGGCCCAGTTCCGCAGCATGATCCATGGATTAGCAACAGAGCGCCCACGGTTGTTAATCGAGGAAACTTTTTTTTTAAATAGCAAGGCAGCCAACCAAGTGCCCCAGATCCCGTGGGAAGGGTTCCGAGATAATCCAACAGACAGACGGCCCGGGTGGAAAATTTTAGATGACCAGGATGAGCGATGTTTCGGCCTGCTTGAGCTTTTGAACAAGCCAGGAGCCACCCCTCATCCTGAAGCCTCCTTTGTGGCTTGGGCCATGGGATACGCTGCCTAGAATAATTACACACATAGCCAAGAGTGCGTAGCTAACCGACATTTTGAGGCTCCAATTTGAGCATACATAAATACTTTGAACCGCCTCTGCTTGTACCCTTTCTTTCATCACGGATCCGGACTCCACTCAATTGGTATATACCTACAACCGCCTACTACTACTACTACTACTACTACTACTACTACTACTACTACTACTACTACTACTACTACTACTACTACTACTACTACTACTCCACATCACTGTCCATCCCACACCTCTTCGACACTCCTACACTATAAAAGCTTCAAAGCTTTTCTGCCAATTCGATCCAATGGCCGCCATCATTTACAACAAGTCCAACATGGCATCTCAGAACCTTCCGCCTTACCCTGGGCCACCACCAACACGCCCTCTGCCTCCTGTTCCTTCCAAATAAATGTCGACTCGGTTCATTCGCCCTTGCACGTTCGTCCTTTCCGACTTGCAATTGGCTTTGGCGCATCTCAATATTAATATCCAACCCAAAGTCTTATCCTCCTCGAATACCAAAAAGTTAACACCTCTCCTGCGCGCGCGCGCGCGCGTGTGTGTGTGTGTGTGTGTGTGTGTGTGTGTGTGTGTGTGTGTGTGTGTGTGTGTGTTTTTTCTATTATGGCCATGCACCCTGTGGTTATCGGCCGTTACGATGCGCCAGCTACATACAACCTTCCTTCTCCCAGATTATTTGTTTAGTGTTCCAATGCGACAGTGTTACGAGTTCTCCGAGGGGTTGTCTAGTAACGAAATCAAGATTCCAGGATCGAATGTGGGAGTTTGCTTAATCTCCCATTATTTGAAGCCATGTGGCGTCTAGCTATATGAATTATCTTTACGATTGGCCCGTGCAGAAATCAGCCTCCCTCCCGCTGGCTAGCAGGCGCGGGATGAGATTTGTCCCCAAGGTTTAGTTGGATCCCAGACAGGGCTGTGTATAATCTTTTGAATCTGAATCATGCCCCCACACTTCTTGCAATAGAAAATTCTCTGCCTATGAGCATTCCTTGCCAGCTCATCCCCGTGTGGATCTCGACTTTCTTCCCATAGATCTGTACAGACAAATGGCCTAGCCTTGCGCTTTTTGGTGTTGCTCGAAGGTTCCGCATAAGGAAGCTCGGAATCGTCTCCTAGGGCTTCGATATTAGTAGTTCCGAGCTCTATAAGAGTGGCATCGCCGTCTAAATCGATAATGATTATGTTAGGCTTGTTGGAGGACATTGTGGTAGTGCTAAGGATAGTAGCTAACTTGTGTGTTTACCTGCCAAAAGGAGATGGACGCGTTTCGGTATTCTGCCGCGTTTTGATTGCACCCGTACTCGTCGGCAGCACAGTGTTGCTGCCCGCAGTCGTCGCGGCAACGGTGTTCACCCGTCGCTGCTGCCGCTGCTGCTGGGACTGTTGCTGGCTGACGTCGTGTTGCTGATTCATGGCCACTGGCGATAAGGGCAGCGGCCACGTCTGACACTGGAGGTTGAAGTTGTAGGACTGCCGGTTCGGGTCGAACGACTGTTCGAAGTTGTACAGGTCGAGGTTGGACTCCAAGGCCTGATGATGGAGTGCCGGGCCGGACGTTTGGAAAGGAGTGGTTGTCGTCACAGTTTGTATCGAGGAGGCGATGGTAGTGTTTGCTTTTCGCAACTGCTGGGAGGTCCCGTCCGAGTTGCGAGATATGTTCCGAATGCCGCAGTCGCGATGCTCCGGTCCAAGTCCTCGCGTTCTGATCTCCCTTAGAAGTAGCTTCAGCACATGACTTATAGTTACAGAATTATGGCGAATATTAACGTGCGCATAGATTTCAAGTTGCTTGAAGTCAAGGTACCCTTCATATTTTTCGGCACGGGGTTTTTTTTCGCTACACGGGGAGGGACGTTACGTTAAGGCTTATAAAAAAATATAGCAAAGCTCCATGTACGCGTTGAGCTATAATCGCTTGAAGTCGGAGTACCCCTCGTATATTCCGGCACGGTAGGTTTTCTAGCACGCGGGGAGGGACGTTAAGAGTGTCTCTGAGGGTGCACTCGGAGTTAACAGGAGGTAGTACGGGTGTGAGTTTGCCGTGACATGTTTCCCGAAGAAGTACACGACTTCTGAGTACAATTGACATGTGAATGCGCCTGCGGATGCCAAAGAAAACACGCGAAAGAAAGCGTCTATGTGGCTCAACAAACGCGGAGTCAGAAAAGAACACTCATTCCACTCATAAAAGCCACACAAAGCGTCTCTCGACATCGCGTCTCTTCCACGATACTTTATTTGTTGCACCTTTGCATTTCTGAAGCTGTCGGAACGGGTCGGCCTGGTTGGCCGACGGTCGTCCCCGGCAACAAGCAAAAGTCGCCACCAGCTTCACAGCTACTCGCTCTCTCATACTTCCTACACGAACCCCCGCCCTACGCCTTGGTCATCCGTATTCGTCTACAGCTGCAACCCACCACAGCGCCGCTGCCCGTCACCAAAACGAGGTGCATGACAAGTTCTCCACCTTGGCCACCCTGCGCCTAGCTGGGAAGCTGTTCCCCAAGTCACTACTGGCTGCACCTGTGAGCGCCGCTTCCCCACTGATTCTACACCCTCTTTGCTTACCCTATTTAGACGCGACCTAGAATTACCATTCTACGCGCGCCCTCTACCCGTACACCCGCAATTATGGATCCGTCAACAGGTCGATCGCAGCAAGAATCGCCACCGAGAAGCCGGACTCCGGCATCCCGCGATATAATGTTTTGCCATGAGTGTCATGAGGAGTGGTATCGGGACGAGCACGGCATCGCCTGCCCGCAGTGCCGGTCGGACTTTACAGAAATTGTAAGCTTAGGGCGAATTCATTGACTGCTCAGGCCTATAGCTAACTCTATATCGTACAGATCAAGGAAGACAATGACCCGCGCGACCAAGACATGTTCGACCATGGCCATTATGACGACGATAACGAGCCAATGCCCTCGCTCGAAGAGACCCCGCCCCACCTTGACCACCTCCACCACCCCCATCCTTGGCAACAAGACGACCCGGAAGAGGGTGATATCAGCAACTTGGAGTGGCGACAGGTGGGTCCTGGCCGGTTTGCTGTGAGGACGACGATGTACCAGACCGTGTCTCCGGGGGCAGGTGGCCCCATAGGCGGCTTTGCTTCATTGCTGAATAACCTCATTGGGGGAGGCCGCGCTTCGGGCCGGCAACAGAATCAGGGAAATCAGTTTGGCGAGGGACAAAATACACTAGATGCGAATAATCGATCTGGGTCAGGACCAACGTCCGGAGGTCACCGATTCACGTACATCGCAGGTGCACGACTGTATCCCCGCGACCCGGACCACCCAGGACCATATCTTGCGCCTGTGGATGAGCTCAACAAGTAGATTTTCAAGAGACGTTGTATCCAAGTAATATATGCTAACATTTGTACTAGTGTCCTCGTGGGTCTCATGGCTGAGTTCGGCGAGCCGCCGGGCGAGGATCATCACCATCATTTCCATGATCACGATCATGACCATGACCACGATCATGGCCACGGCCTCCCCTTCAACCCCATCATGGGTCTTCTCGCTCAAATGATGGGCCCTGGTGGCCGCCAAGCCGGCAGCCTCGTCTACTCACAAGAAGTCCTCGACCGTATCGTCTCACAGCTCATGGAACAGAACGCCGGCAGCAACGCCCCAGGTCCAGCCTCGCAGAACGACACCAACGCTTTGCCGCGGAAGCTCGTGTCAGAGGAGATGTTTGGTACGGAAGGTCGTGCCGAGTGCAGCATCTGCATGGACGAAGTCAAACTTGAGGAGGAGGTTACAGAGCTACCATAGTGCATGGAAGTATTCAGCAAGCGCGGGACGCGGGAGCCTGCGAGCCAGAGGATAGGCGGATCTGTAGTGAAGAAAACGCTATCGCTAGGTCCGAAACATAATTTTAGCTTGTTGATTGCCGGCATGCGTTGATGGCAGACATCGCAGGTGCAGAGTCCGTCTCCTCAGTCTGGCTCTTCCTAACTATCACCGCAGGTAGATTAGCATGAGTCTCAAACGTGATACAGGAGTACCTCTAAGGACCAAACAAACCCTAGCGTAACCGCTCGCCGAGGCCGTTTCCAGAATTCCTGTCGTCCGTAAAGCCTCTTTGGCTGTTGCTCTGGGTATTGTTCTGAGCAGATGAATGAATGACGACGTACGGATCCTCAGATGTGCCCTCTTCGCTTACGCTAAACGCGCCTGGCATTGTACGGCTCGGCTCGGGCGTGACTGCGGCAGCGCCACTCAATGAACTCTGCAGGTTCTCGTTGGTGCTGGGTTTGGTGATCCCTTTCCGGCAGTGTGGGCACGTGTCGTGTTCACCCAACCATGCGGCGACACATGGGTGGTGGAACTCCTGACGCCTATAATGGAAGTTGCTCATATTTCGGACCAGGAGACATTGGCGTTTAGCGTCACCTCGCCAAAGTACATGCTATGTACACCTCTCTCCATTGGCCTTCTCGGAGGTCGAGACGCGCTCGATGTTCAACTTTCTGATGGAAATGCCTTTGCTTGTAGGGCCGATGAGGGCTCATTTAGTAACCCATGGCGCGGAACAGCCAACGGATCACCAATAAAGCGTACTGACTTTTGCATGGCTCTTGTATCTTGTAAGATTTGCAAACGTAGATGGTAAATTAGACGAGGTGGAAGGAGAAGCTTCCAATATCTGGTGCTCGGAAACGGGAGATTTAAAGCCGCTAGTTAAGTGTTTTATTTCTATTGGGACAGGCAACCTAGGCAAGAAGCCATTTGAGGATAGCATGCTCAAGTTCCTGAGCGAGACGGTGGTGCAGATTGCAATAGAGACAAAGGTGATAGAGAAGAAGTTTATCGCAAGGTGGGCCAAACACTTTGATGAAAAGCGGTACTTCCGCTTCAATGTTGAGCAGGGCCTACAGAATATCGGGCTTGAGGAGTACAAGAAGAAGGGCGCTATCGAAGCAGCTTCGGAGGGATATCTGACGCACATGGCGCAGAAGTTCCGGGTGCGGGACTGTATTCAGAACCTACGGCTGAAGCAGAGTGTGTATATTGACGACTTTGCGTAGCTATAATACATAGCTAAGGCTTAATAGGCACTGCGGCTACCAATCTCTCGTACTATATTACTGTAAGGGATATGGCTTTCTGCGAGACTTTATATTAACGTTGTATAGGAGTATAACGTGCAACGCACGATAGCGCTCCACACTAGTATGTCTCTCTTTAGTATCAAACTGCTAACGCTAAATGTTGGACAGAATCCCAAACAGAGGGGCCTTGGATTGTTCCCTTTCAGAGGAACCCGCATTTTGTTGGTCGGAGCGCAGAAATCGCCCAGGTTGATGCCATGCTTTCTAGCGAAACTCGCTGCGAGCGAGTTGCCATTATTGGACTTGGCGGCGTCGGGAAGACACAAGTAGCGCTCGAATTTGCCCACCGGCTGCGAGAAAGACAGCCAGACTGCTCGGTGTTTTGGATACCGGTAACTAATATCGAGAGCATGCTGGAGGCGTACCTAGAGATTAGCCAGCAGATTCCGATCCCAAGTGCTGAGCAGGAGAGGGCAGATATACAAAAACTCGTTCACCATTGGCTAAGTCAAGAAAAATCTGGTCGCTGGCTGTTAGTGTTCGATAACGCGGACAGCATCGAGATCTGGACGGATAAAGTGGGCAACACACCGGCCTTTAGCCGTCGAATCAATGACCTACCGAAGAGTAAACACGGCTCCATTCTGTTCACGACGCGAAGCCGAAAGGCGGCGACGAAGCTTGCCGGCAAAAACGTGGTCTTGGTTAGTGAGATGGATGAAACCATAGCAAAAGGCTTGATGACGAAATCCTTGAACGACCCAGACCTGATAGCCGACGGGAAAGCTACTACAGAGTTACTCCAGAAACTTACCTATCTTCCCCTTGCGATTGTCCAAGCTGCTGCTTATATCAATGAGAACGAAATCACACTAGCAGATTATGCAGCGCTTCTTGACGACACGGAGCAGAACAACATCGAACTACTAAGCGAAGAGTTCGAAAACGAAGGACGATACAGCGATAGTAAGAACCCAGTCACGACGACGTGGCTCATTTCGTTCGATCAGATCCGGAACCGTGAGCCGCTAGCGGCAGAGTACTTGTCGTTTATGTCGTGTATAGATGCGAAAGATATTCCGCAGTCGCTCCTCCCGCTGGCAGAGTCAGTGAAAAAGGCCGTTGATGCTATCGGAACGCTTACTGCCTACTCCTTTGTCACCAAACAGAAGGCAGGCCAGCTCTTAGACCTGCATCGGCTCGTACATCTCGCAACAAGGAACTGGCTACGGGTGGACGGCACTCTCGGAGCATGGGCAGCAACTGCTTTAGCACGACTAGAGGAGGTATTTCCCGATGATGACCACACAAATAGAAGCGTGTGGAGAATGTACCTACCGCACGCACGATATACTTTAGAGATCGAGGAAAACGGATCAGAAAGAGAAAAGGCGGGATTGCTTTGGAAATTTGCTATGTGCACCTACAGCGATGGAAGGTATAATGAGTCGGAACTGGCTTTCATGCAAGTAATGGAGACGAGAAAGAAAGTGCTTGGGGAGGAGCATCCTTCCACGCTGACTAGCATGGCCAACCTGGCGTCGACGTACTGGAATCAAGGGCGGTGGAAGGAGGCCGAAGAGCTAGAGGTGCAGGTGATGGAGACGAGAAAGAGGGTGCTTGGGGAGGAGCATCCAGACACGCTGACCAGCATGGCTAATCTTGCCTTCACATTGAAATTCCAAAGCCACGATAAAGAGGCCCTCTCGCTAATAGAAGCATGCTTTCAGCTGCACAAACGGATACTTGGCGAACAACATCCTCGTACAAGCTTGTTGCTTCATACAATAAATCAGTGGCAGGTAGGGAATGTTGAGATGAACTAATAGTGCCGTATTAGTGCGATAAATATAGAGTAGAATGGTACAATCCATGTAACTTAATTAAGCATGATTGTGGCGATATTTAATGATTCAACGAGCATGTGTAGGCTCAAGTCACTTTAAGCGAGCTTGAAGTTCAGCCGCGAGTCAAGAGTAAAAAGCTAATATGAGCGGCGATAAATTACAGCTAAGCTGCTTTAAGCTGGGTGCTCGGATCTTCCTCATCTATCCGTTCCAGCTGATGGACTTGGAATTATCACAGAAATACCGAATCGTCTTAAATTTAAGAACCACTATCGGGATAGGATTACTATACACTAAGTTATAAGGTGACGAACTTTCGTTAATATATATAAACCTTTCGCGCATCTACTGCTAGCCGAAGTAAGGTGGTCTCGCGACGCTTATGGCAAGCTATTGTATTATATGGTAAGCACAGCATACTCCTAAAAGAATTAAGAGGAAAATGACTTTGTTATACAAATTTACTATTCCGAGAATATCTTTTTCTCTTGCCTCCTGACTTTGTTGTGTTGAGAAATATTTCGAGTGTCTCGCCACATAGTGTCTCGCTACACAGTGACTGACCTTAACCTGTGTAGTTGATCGGTTTGACGGAGCACTCGTTAGACTAATGATTCCAGAACCTGAAAAATCATCCATCTGCATTCCAACGGTAACTTCCGAAGGGTATCTCGATGGCGAAAGGGCTACTATATCTGGTGGCCATGCTGCCGTTATGTTTTTGAAAAGTGCAGCGCTCATAGCGAGCAAGAGATCTAATTCCGAGATAGCGAAGTGGGACCAACGTGGAGATGAATTTATGCGTTCGAGTGGCCAAGATCTTGGATCCAGAGAATTATTCTAGTTTGTTGTCCCAGTTATGGGCCCCTAAGGACAGGAAAAGATGGGTGGACCAGAAGTGGGCCAGGTGTTCGCGATGGGATACTTATAGACGCAGTGGCCCCTGAGAATATAGACCAGTCAATCAATTCATCATGAGCTCAACTGATCCAAGTGTCGATAGCCTCTCTGCAAGCCTAGCTAGTCAGTGGAACCCCCATGCAACCAAGTCGGGGACCAATGACAAGCCAGGAACCGGCAAAGCCGTCCAGAATACTGGCCTACTCACCCCAGAAGGAACTCCAGAGGTAGATGACGGTCGAACTGGAGGCAGCTGAAGCGGCTAAGAAATCGGCTGAGAGCCAACCTCCTAAGAATAAAGAGCCGCAATCGTCTACTAAAACTGAAGATGATGGAACCGATGATGAAGCAGCAAAGCAAGCTGAAATTTTGAAAGAAGTTTTGTCTTGCAGTCAAGATGAGTATCACAAGATCTTGGGAATTAAAGAAGACTATGACAATGCAACAGAGGAGATGGCGGCCGTTGAGAGTGCTGTGTACGACCTTGGCATCGAAGTTCATCCTAAATACAACAAAGACGAAAACGCTGAAAAGGCATGGAACAGTAAGTCTTTCTTACCTTGACTTATCCAGCAGTCTTCGACACCAGTAAGGCAAAATTTGATGAATAGAAAAAGGAGCGTTACCATTTTCTGACACCCACCAGGGATGGAAAGAGTGAAGGATGCGGGGACGACAAAAAAAGACAGAACGGGGAGGGGTGCGTGGAAATGCCAGTTTTCTGGGACGTCGAGTCCTAAATGACGTCAGACAGGGAACACGCGTTTAGGCACCTTTTCTCCGTCAATCGTTACCCCTCCTTTTCCTCCCTTTCCTCGATTAATTCAGGTTTTTTAAAGCCCTAAAGCGCACCTGTCAGTCTTTTCGATTAACAAGTGTTCAATTAGTTTGTGTATATAACGTGGAAGAGCCTCGACCGTTGAGAGAGGTCGCAAAACTAAGCATCGGCGTGTTTTCAATCTTGCCAACCATGTCGCAGCACACGAAGAGCCAGATGGTGGTCTCACTCGTTCCCTACGCCAGCTCCAACAGTCCCAACAATCCAGCTCTGACACGGGCTCACTCCGGCTCTACCGGTAGTCTCCCAGCTGCAGAGAGCACCAGCCCAGCTCAAACGCACTGCTTCCCTACTCCAAAGACAAGTCGGCGTCCAATTACAAAGATTGGGAGCCAGCCAGCTACCCCTAGGAATGGTATCAGACGTAGCATGTTTGTCGAGGACCTAATAAGTAATACTATCTCTGAACCCAAGTTGTATCCAGCATACCAACTTCTCATGTCTACTAGCCTTCGCGGATAGGTTCCTTATCGCTCTTTGGATCCCAATGGTGATTACAGACCTCGATAGCCCAACGACTCTCAGTTTCTACCTCGAAAACGTCCTCCGAAGATCTTGTGCGACGTATCACACGCTACTCGCGGCCTTCCATTACCTGGTCCTCCTCCGAACCATGACGAAGCGACATTATACGGGCAAGCAGCTCAAGGTGTCGAAAAAGCTCCGGGTGCTGCAATGCCCGCGGCGAATGTTCCTCTCTGCACTCATGCTGGGCTGGAAATTCACCCAGGAGCGAGGGTCCTCGACGCGA
>JAQGEP010000491.1:0-18881 GCA_028476805.1 Acrocalymma vagum
AGTTAATTCTAAATTAATATATATAGTAGTAACTATATAGAACTCTTAAAATATAAAGAAATATATAAGTAAGAATATAAAAGTTAATAAACTTTATTACCTAAATATTTATACTTCTACTCTTTTTTACAAGTAGTTTACGTGTAGTAGCTATAGTATTAATTAAATACGTTAACACCTTCGCTTCCTTCTTATTTACTTATACTTTCTAGGTAGAGTTTTTTTTAGTAACGCGAGCAACCTAAATAACCTTACTCTAAGCCTTCTTAAGCGCATCTACAAGTATAGCAGCCACCTTATTATCCGCCTAGGCGGTATTACTATAATAGTATAAGTTTCGACGCTAAAGGTGGCGATCTAGTATAGGCTACTAGCGTAGAAGGTGGTGTATAGCGGACGACTATCGGGCCAAATTACTACAAGAGTTGGGACAACTTCCCCAAGGGCACTGCAACCATCGAGAACATTATCAATCATACCGAACTCACACGCTACTACAATAAGGAAATCTACCCGTCGGCAAAGGCAGCTCTCGATGCCGGCAAGGGCTAGAACATTCGTGAGTTCAACTCCATGTCCTGCTCGGGCGCGCCCAACGTGACCAACCCCTTTGCGCAAGCTCTCTAAGTCGTACCTAGACAGCCAGATACTCAACGCCACACGGAATACGTATCTGCGCCGGGGCGCCACACTCGCTCAGCAGTCAAAGACTAAGTGAACAATCCTAGCGCCAAAAGCGGGACACGGCTCGCAAGATCCCTACCACGTGACAAGGCAAGAAACCGTTTCCCGCTTGTTCAGGAAGCACCCGTCGTCGGCTCGCGCACACGCGGGGTAGGTTATCTAGCTGTTATCATTATCTTTCATATATAACTTCGGGCGAAATCATAGGTCATTATATTCTAACAATATTTTGATCCACTCATCCTACATCTGCCTTGCATCTAACTATAGCGTCCTATAAGACTGCTTGCCATGGAAGCCCATAATGTTGCTAGTAAGGGCGGTAACAATGAAATCAAGGTGCCTATAACAGAAGAACAGACAGATGTTGCACAGGGAGAGCTCATAAGTTACCATGACTTTGACCCAGCGATGTCGGGGAAAATGAATATAGTCAATGAGGTGAGAACAGATTTGAGGTCGTTGACTTGAAGCCGTACTAAACAATTACACAGGCCATCAATAACCTCGGTTTTACTCCTTACCATTGGAAGCTCTTCTGTCTGGGTGGCTTGGGGTTCGCCTTTCTCACTTGACAGCCGCGCAGAGCATGAACTGACCAACTCAAATAGTTATGCTGTCGATTCTCTTCTTGCAATAATTATGAGCATCGCAGCTGGACCCGTCAAACTTGAGTTCCAACCTTCGTATGATCGAGGCGGCCAGATTGCGTTGTATGTCGGTCTTCTCTTTGGAGCTCTCTTTTGGGGCGTTACCGCCGACGCCATTGGACGAAAGTGGGCATTCAACTTTTCTCTCTTGACAGCATCGATATTCGCCATTGGGTGCGGTGGCGCTCCCACCTACGTTGGGTGGTGTTGTTTGGTCGCACTCAGTGGATTTGGGGTTGGGGGGAACCTTGTGTTGGACTCTACTGTTTTCCTTGAGTTCCTTCCCGCGACGAAGCAGTGGATGGTGACCCTCATGGCACTTTGGTGGGGAATAGGACAGGTTCTAGCCGGCTTTTTGGCATGGGCATTCATTCGTAAGCCAGCGGGAACTACCATGAATAGGTACATGTGGACGCTCATGGCTAATTGATTGTAGCCAACTTTAGTTGCTCTCCCGCCGAGTCCTGCAGTCGATCGAACAATATGGGATGGAGGTACCTCTACTTCACTTCTGGTGCATTTGTTTTGTGCGTCAGCATTGCTCGAGTCACAATCATCCGGCTCCACGAGACGCCCAAATATCTGATCTGCAAAGGAAAGGATATTGAGGTAGTAGATCTGTTTCAGACCCTCTCAAAGAGATACAAAAAGCCATGCGATCTCCAAACAGAAGATTTACGTCGTCATGGTTCCGTAATCCAATCTGAGAAGCATCCCTTGTCACTCTCTTCAATTATCGACCACTACCGTGGGCTGTTCTCCACGCGCAAGCTGGGATACTCTACCATGTTAATTTGGTTATCTTGGACCTTAGTTGGTCTTGCATATGCCCTTTTCTATGTTTTCCTACCCGAGTATCTATCTAGTCGTGGGGCAGAGTTTGGCCAAACATCCGTCTCGATTACCTGGCGAAACTATGTATTGGCTCAAGTTTGCGCAATCCCTGGCCCAATTTTGGCAGCTTGTCTTTGCAAAACCAGACTTCTGGGTCGAAAATACACCATGGTTATCGGCGCACTTATATCAAGTAAGCAAATGAAGAACTTTTGTTCCCGAGCATCCCATCTAACTTCAACCGCAGTGAGCTTCTTCTTCGCCTATACGACGGTACGCAGCAATGCTGAAAATCTTGCTTTCAATTGCGTTGTATCTTTTGCCATCAATATCTACTACGGGACCTTGTACGCATACTCCCCTGAAGTAATGCCATCTGCGCATCGCGCTACTGGTAGTGGGACAGCCGTAGCCCTGAATCGCATCATGGGAATCATGGCCGCGATTGTAGCGACGTATGCTGATACTGCAACTTCGGCTCCAATATACGTCTGCGCTGGTGCTTTCGGATTGATTGCTATAGTAGCGACGCTACTCCCCTACGAACCCGAGGGCGCACAGAGTGGTTGATAAGGTTTTAAACAACAGATAGAGCGGAAGGGAGCGTTGAGGGAAAGGTCAGGATGCCCAGCTGCTACGTGTGAAACTGCACTTGCACAGACGAACAGGCAAAATGAGGCACACTGTCTGATTCTTTGCTGTTTTGTATTCCAGAGTCATCGGTAGAATTTATTGGATTTGAAGTTTGCTCCAACGTTTCTGTAACGGGGCTACTTGGGGTAGCCTCGAAGGGGTATGGTGAGAAATGAGGGGACAGGAGTAGTAGGTGGGTCATGTGAGTTGTGAACGTCAATCGGATACTGTAGAGTGGCTGTAAGGGGCGTCACGCAGTAAGCTTTAGTAGAACAAGATACAGGAAGTCTAAATCGTGAATTAACGATGTCTCCCTAACTAAGATTATCTACGTGTTTATATATTCAAGCTCCTGAAATGGGTTCGTTAGATTCGTTATCACGAATCCACGAATCTAGGATTCCTGACGCTTGGCCAACAAATCTATTACGTGACCTACTCACGTGTCTTTGTTGTTGTCCTTAGGGCCCTTATATACCCTGTTTAGCCACTCGATCTCCCATTCGTCCAAGGGTTGGAGATGAGCCTCCCGGGGTCCTTGTCTCCTGTGATACGATGTAAACCTGTTTGGTATGACCATAACAGAACTCCAGCCTAATAATGATAAATACTTATTTAGCTAATATTATATACCTCTATAGTATATTAATTGCTCCTTAACTACTCCTTTTAAGCTACTATAATAGCTAAAAGAATTTTACCTTCTTTATTACTTAATTACTAGTTACTACGTTAAGCTATTGCTATTTAAAGTTTATTAGTGAGAGATCTAGGTTACGTGACACACTCGCTTGTGGGAAACGTTACCTTTTTTCCCCTCGTATTTTAGAGTCAGTGTCCATACGTCGTGCATTACCTTCATTCGCCGTCAAAATATTCATCCATCTGATTCAATTGTTCCTTCTATTACATTCACATGTCACCTTACCTAAGCAAGGAATAATTTTGTCGTCTAAACTTCCTTCCGCCAATGCCTGTACCCGAAAGCTGCAACGTCGATATGCCGAGGTGGCTTAGATGCTGTTTCAGTTTTGCGAAGCATGAATGACTGACGCAAAGTGTTCAGACCCAGTCATAGAACTAAATCCCGTGCACGTGATCGGAATCATGCCGTCTTCTGCCGGCATCTGTTTCCGCGATAAGCCCGATGCTCGATCGGCTAGAATCCGTTCACGATACGACGAGCCGATCTTGAATTCTCATTACCGCATACGCATGACTATATCCGGAGACGATTTTTACGTTGACAAGTCCGGGCGGGAAAGTTTGAACAAGACGAAAGCCCAGATCGCATCTACACATATGCACTCTGTCATGACTTCCTACTTTCAGAAGCTTTTTGGATCTAATGCCAAAGATTCTCAGCCCGTCACACAACAAGGCCTTCCAGCTTCATGGTATCGCAGTTCCGAATTGTACGAGTTGGAACGACGGGCGATATTCTCTAAGAGTTGGTTGCTCATTACGCACAAAAATCGATTAACCGTTCCTGGAGACTATTTACAGTACGCGCAAGCGGGCTACTCGTTCTTCCTGTGCCTTGATCGACAGGGCAATATTGGCGGCTTCCACAACATTTGCCGCCATCGAGGGTTTCCACTCATTCACAAAGATGCTGGAAACATGAAGATTCTAGCTTGTCAGTATCATGGCTGGTCATACGGCATTGACGGCAAGCTAGCCAAAGCGCCGTATTTCGAAGACATTCCAGACTTCAACCAAAGCGAGCATGGCCTGCTTCCTGTGCACGTTCACATTGATAAGCTAGGTTTTGTCTGGGTGAACCTTGAGGCGTCCGAAGTGCCTTCATCGGCTTGGGAGGAACAGTTTCCGGATCTCCAAGCACGATTTGAACCTTTCGACTTTTCAGGATATTCCTACGACCATACCTGGGCTCAAGAAGCGGATTGCAACTGGAAGACTCTAGCTGACAATTACAATGAGTGCCTCCACTGTCGAGTGGCTCATCCAGATACCCAGGGCTTGTTCGATCTGCATTCGTACAATGTGGAAGGGACCCAAGGATCTCTGCACCATTTCAACAAGCGACAGATGGATGGATTGGTCGAAGCGAAAAGCTCTGTTGCTAGCGCATATTATTTTCCTAATGCCTGCATGACTGTCACGTATGTCACAATGTGGCACAATCTGAAAGTTGCAGAAGCTAACTCTATGCTAGACCGCATTTCATGTACTATATGAGATGTGTACCGACTTCAGCACGAACATGCTCGATGCAGTATGAAGTTTATAGGCACAATGACGCAACTGATGAGGATTTTGAGCACATCAATCAGTTTTTCAAGCGTGTTCTTGCAGAAGACAAGTGGCTGTGTAATCTCACTCAATCCAACCTGAATGCGGGCATCTACGTGAATGGCCAATTGCATTCTAAACACGAGCGCGGTCCGTTGTATTTCCAATCTCTGGTCAAGGATGCTGTCAAGCGCCACAAGCAACAAGAGCAGAAACTGGGGAAAGAGATCTGGCCTGCAAGCCAAAAAATCTCTGGACCAGAGGTCTCCAAGGAAGAGGACTTTTGCTCAGGTTTGGTCTGTAGGAATGAAAGTCAATCAATCCTGAGCTGGTAGGCAAACACAGCATACATAGCTATTAGTCTTATCTAGAATCGATTTTGAGTCCATCCTATCTCTGTCTGGTGCTGATCTGCTTGATCGCTTGGCTCGTACAGCACTGTGCTGCCCGGGGCAATTCTTATCATGGGTGGGGCTATAGTTAGATAATTAATGACCGCTCAGAATGAAGACGGTGTTATTCAAGGTTAGCCAAACGCGGGGTACATTCGAGCACGGACCCGTCTGCCAGGATTATTTATAACCACAATGTCCCGACGGCAAATGTGTAAGTTTACCCTCAACACGTCGTGTTGTGCTCAAATTGATATCCAGATTGCAAACTCCCGCGCATATCCACCTGCATTCCGCAAGCCCCCAAATGCCGACAGCCAGGAACCCTCGAAATTACAAACGTGTGTCTCAAGCATGCAGCAATTGTCGGCGAAAGAAAACCCGCTGTCCAGGAGAAAAGCCAGTGTGCTCCCACTGTATTAGGCTAAGTCAAGACTGTTGGTATCCTGATGGCCAATTCAGCAGAGAAGGAGTCAATAAGAGCTCCAAATCCCAGCTAGTAGGCCACTCTTCAAGTCTACATTTGGCTATTGGGACTTAACGTTGAGATAGGAGGCCCGGCTAGCACAGCTCGAGAGGAAATTTGAATTGGGGGTTGAGAGAGCGTGGTGAGTCATGATGCATTGCCTCCATTTCCTTCACTGGTGCGTTTTATATCATCCAACTGACATATTGCAGCAATTTTCGCCGAGGGGGGAAAAGCATTGCGTCTACTGCCACTAGTCGATGCACATCGCCTGCAAACATTCAACCCACCAGCTCAGGGTAGACATAGGGCATGCACAAGGCATACAGAAACAGCACTGACTACTATAGCCTTCCATTACCGGGCAGTATCGTTATCCCGGCGGTCCATGCTTTCTTTAAATATGTGCACCGACAGCCATTATGGCTTTTTGACCGCGACGATACTCTCAACCCAGCCTCCCGCGAAGAATTGCTTCTGGCAACTCTAAGCATAGTCGCCCAGCGCCCGTATTCTGACTGCAATCTGGAGCAAATGCTCTCCCCTGAGGTTTATGGCGATGCCGCTAGAAGACTCATCATGTCAAGGATTGCATCCGGGAGTGTAGATCTCCCTCTTCTTCAAGCTCTGTGCCTACTCACATATTCCAACTTGTTACGTGAGACAAAATCTTTCCAGCACGCTCGCATATG
The DNA here is from genome assembly GCA_028476805.1 of Acrocalymma vagum. NCBI lineage: Eukaryota > Fungi > Ascomycota > Dothideomycetes > Pleosporales > Acrocalymmaceae > Acrocalymma > Acrocalymma vagum. The sequence continues at coordinate 6,608 of JAQGEP010000491.1, forward strand.
AATAACGAGTTTTCTAGTAAACGACGCAATGCTTGCGGGTTTCCATACCATGATGTTAAAAGCATTATTACGGAGCTCCGGGCTCGCTTTCCACTCTTCACAAGAACACTCCCCTAGATCCGAGGAAGAAAAACGACTTGTTTGGAGTATCTTTCTCCTCGAGTATGTCTGCGGTCAACAACAAGAGACGCCCTCTCTCATTCACGACCTCCATAATCCGTACTACCTTAGAATGGAAGCCACAGATCAACATGCTTCCGTGTCTTGTCCGTCGCTTCCTTGCGAATCATATACTGATGGCGAGGAAAAATCTATTGGCATTTGGGCTCACATGGTGGGTATGATCAGCATATGGAACGAAGTGAAACTTTATGTATTCAGGTGCGCAGAAGGTGCTAAAAGTACTCCATGGAAGCCTGACTCTGCTTACACCCGCATCAATTCTTATATATTTGACCTTGAGCTACGGTTTCCTGACTTCTACCGTTACGACTCAGCTGGTTTTATGGAACGGTCAGTGGAAGAGGTGTCTGCAAAAAGAGACTATTGGCTTCCTTGGCTGCGCGTCCAAATCAATTTTCACGCAATTCACAGCATCTTAAATCATCCGTTTCTTCTAGCTTCAACCAGACCGACTAGGAATTCAGAAACCACTGGATTTTGGAAATCTTCATCTCAGCTCGCATTGTTACATAGCACGTGGATCAGTCGGCTGCTTGAGATGGTGAAAGCTCGGAATCTACAACTAAGCGATCCTTTATTCACGTACGCTGGTGCTATCGCTGCCACGCTACATGCTTATTGGAGTTACGCACCTGATACAACAGTGCGAACTTCAGCAAGAAAAAACCTCGACGTTTGTCGAGCATTCGTCTCGGGATGGGGTCCTCAATGGCCTATTTGTCAATCAATGGTGAGGAAAATGACACTTTTGGCCAACTCCAGTGTATGCTAACATCACAGCAAAGGGCGTGAGTCTAGATGATTTTCTTGATCTTATGCTTTCAACAGAGTCGAAAGATCGCGATGCGCAAGATCTTGACAGGAGCAGAGCAGCTGCAATGTGGAAAATTGTTTTGTCCATCGCACCTAGCCCTCAGTCTATAGGACCAGGACTGTTTGTTCCAAGTTTGGTCCAGCAACGAGATACGAGCATTGGCACAAGCAATGTCGGTTTGACCATCGATGAATTAGACTTTGGTACTACGCCAATTAACATTCACGATACCGTCAGCCAATATGCGGCGCCGCCCGACCGATTTTTCTCAGCGTCCTCAACTTTGCATGGAGACCAAGAGTTCGCCCGGACAGCGAGAGAGGATCTCGAGGACCAGCCAGTACCACAACAAGGAAGACTTGGACATGACGATGATAGTACTTTCCATTCGTCAGATTCTTTGATGACCTGGGCATGGCCTCCGGACAACATGCTATCTATCCAAACCGCGAACATGTTTGACCAGCATGGAGGCACGAATCTGGACTGGTGGGACAATGGTATTCTCTGATACAATAGCTAGCACAGATTGAAAATACGGAATGAACAGCTTTTCGGACTTCTGTGCGCTATTTGGCGAAGTTACGAATTAAGAACCGTTGATGATTTAGATCATGTCATTGAGAAAAAAAATTCAGCGATGTATTCCAGCCCAAATGCGAAGAAATTCTAGAAATCCCAACGGTCTATCATCTGAATGCAGCACGTTGGTTAATGCTTAACGAATTGCCTGGTGAACGCTACAATCAACAGGGACAATGTCAAACACTGACAACTGACGGAGGCTCGATCAAAATGCCCTCACTATCGTCGCCCGAAACCACTTCTTTGCAATTTTTCCGGAAAGTTTCGCTAACAGGGGTCCTCCCATTCCACCCTTTCGCGGCAAGATAATAAGCCTCCAAAGGCAGAGCTCTATGGGCCTCCATATAATAGGCGAAGTCACGATCGCTCGGCCCGACCGAGGTCTCCATTTTGGAGAACCCTGAGCCCCAGTACGCGAAGCGATTGCCTGTATATTGCCACTTGAAATCTTCCCATCGATTGGACGCAAGCACTTCTCGGTAGTGAAGGGAGCTCCCGGGCCACAAAGCTCTCACTTTTCCGTCCTCGCCTTTGTACCATGATCGACAAGGTCCAGTCCAGACCATGTCCTTCATCACATCCTGAGTATGCGCATCAAATTCGGCCTGAACGTCGTCGCTGACTTCGAAACTCCTTGCTTGTTCATGCATGAACTTATCGAGCAAGCGAATAAAGTAGTCAGACGTTGCTTCCAAGGTACCCATCACACTTCCATTGGAGATTGGTGTATTAGGTCCGAGGAACATGAGATAGTTCGGGAAGCCAGACACTGCAAGCCCAAAATAGCTTACAGGGTCTTTCTCCCACAACTCTCTCAAGTCACAGCCGTCTCGACCAATGATGGAAAACCTTGGTCTGAATGACGTATCAAACCCGGTGGCTGCTATGATGATGTCGGCGCGTCGAGTCTCTCCTCCAGCCACAATTCCATCCATTGTAACTCTGTCAATGGGCTCAAAAATGGGATGGATATGCGGGTTTTGCAGTGTTTCCAGATACGGCTCCCCAGGGTTAATTCTTCTACATCCAACTTCAAATTTGGGTATCAATTTGTCATGAAGCGCGGGATCGCGCAATAACACTTTCATGCTTTGTTCAAGAGTTCGTCGTAGCACTCTTTGGCCCTCGCCATCCTTGATGAATGCGGGGTACATGGAATTGAATTCTGATTCCATCTTTTTTCGAGATGACAGAGAGAATTCAGAATCGTCCCGGTACCTTTCCTTGTCTTCCTTTGTGTACTCATAATTCCCTTTCTGATCTCCGCCTGCAGGAGGCACAATCCAGGATGGTGTTCGAATGTATACGTCACAGCTCTCAGCAACTTCTGCTATGACTGGCAAGGTTTGGATAGCACTGGCACCTGCTCCAATGACTGCGATTTTCTTTCCACTAAGGTCGACGTTCTCATCCCATGCAGCGGTGTGAAGCAGCGGCCCCTTGAATTGATTCATCCCCTCAATCCGTGGATATTGAACGTTGTTCAAGATCCCGCAGGCATTCACCAAGACCTCGCATTCAAAGTCACCTCGATCTTGGACTGATACACTCCACTTGGAGGTTACCTCACACCACTCCGCTCGAGTGACGTGGCTTCTTAAACTGATATATTTATCGATCCTATAATGAAACGTAACCGCCGATAGATAAGATTTGATCTCGGCCGAGGACGCATAGCTATGAGTCGTAAGTGGGGCCGAAGGCCAGTCAGTAGGGTTGAATGATGCTCACAATGATGACCAATAAGGATTTGGACAAAAGCTGTACTGGTATATATGGCTTGGAACATCACAAGCACAGCCTTGGTTGTAGTAATTAGCATGTCAAGTTTAGTAATTTGGTTAACCTGAGCTTACCTGGATACCTGTTTTCTGCCCACGTCCCTCCGATTTCTTCATTCTTCTCAAATATCCAGAACTCCACCTTTTCGTGGAAAGCTTCCTGAAGCTTGATTGCTGTTTGCTTGTTAGTGTTGGCCACGATAGTACTAAGAGGATGCCAGACCGTGCAATATTCCCGAGACCCTGTATTTTGGTTAATAGTGACATAGACATGAAGAAAGATTTTTGCGTACCCTGCACCAATGATGATACATCGTAATTTTTTGTTTTGAGAAGGCTGATAATCCATAGTTTTGTTCAAGATTCTGAACGCTGTAACGTGTGTATGTTTTGAAGCAGTGGAGTGAAGCTGGGGAATACAGCAAAGGGACTACCACTTAGCTTCTCCAACTTCGGAAGATGTGCCCCGTGTCTTCTCCCGCTGCACACGCCGGGAATACCACAAACGCCAATCTTCGGAATTTTCTGGTTCAATGCGTTGGTCCGGGTGGTCGGCGCCAGACCCGTAATATCACGTGAGCGGATTCGCTCCCATGCCACGCCCCGAGAATCCAGACCCCTTCCACGTAGTTCACAGAATCATTGGACCTATGGATTACATTCGAGCAAAAGCACTTACATCGCTCATATCGAAATCATCGGTGACCGCTTCAGTGTACCCAACAGACCTTCAATTTTCTTTTTTTCGCACGAAGAAAAGTTGGGTAACTACCAATGAATCAGAGCACCCGAATTATCATTATAGGAGCTGGAGTGTTCGGCCTCAGCACTGCTTGTGAGCTTGCTAAACGAGGCTTCAAAAATGTGATCGTGCTTGATCGGCATATGCCACCTGTATGCCAAGTCCCAGCCTTCCTTTCATTTCACAAGTTAACCACTCTCTTCATCCCAGGTCCCCGATGGCGCCAGCGTCGATATTTCTAGGATCATCCGATTCGATTACGCGGATATGATGTACACCAAACTTGCCAAAGAAGCCTACGACGCGTGGACATCGCCTACCTTTCCCCAGGGACTGTTCTTCAAGCAGCCATTTATCCTCTCTACTACCGAGTCATCAGGGCGTAGCTACATCGATCAGTGCCTACAAAATCTAACTTCCATATCGTTGCCATGGACCCAATTGCATACCACAGAAGAGACCAGGGAGAGATTTCCCGTCTTAACAGGAAGTTTATCATCTCCTGGGTTTTATGGCTACTGTAATGAACAGGCAGGCTGGGCAGACGCAGGTCTTACAATCTCTAGACTACGCGATCAGTGCATTGAATTAGGTATCTCCTTCTTCAGTGGTGCTCACGGCACTGCGATGGAATTACAGCTTGAGGCACAGTCAGGAATAGTTACAGGTGTGAAGACAAAAGCTGGAGAAACCATAAAGGGCGACCTCTTTGTCCTAGCAACAGGAGCATGGACAGCTGGACTGGTCTCGATGCACGATTCCATCCTCGCTACTGGCCAAGTGCTTGGATACATAAAGCTGACAGAAGCTGAGATGGAGCATTATAGCCGCCTACCCATCTATATCAACTTTGACAGTGGATGGTTCTGTTTCCCACCACATGAACGTACGAATTACCTCAAGGTCGCTGTGCATGGATGGGGTTATACAAGATCTTGCAATGAAAACCCAACGAATAACCTTGCAGCTCGATCGTCGCCGCCTACAGAACCACGCAGCTGCCGAGCCAATTTTGCGCCTTCGGAGGGAATTGAAAGGCTCCGAAAAGGTCTCGAAGAAATCCTTCCAGAGCTTGCGGGTCGCGAATTTGATCGCACAACCGTCTGCTGGTATACGGATACCCCCACCGGCGACTTTATCATAGACTACCATCCTGACCACAAGAATGTGTTCCTTGCAACAGGAGGAAGTGGACAGTAAGTTGCATTTCTCAATTGAAAAATAGGAGATGATGCGCTAATATTATGGTGGCTTACAGCGCCTTTAAGTACTTACCTATACTTGGGAAGTACACTGTGGATGCGATGACGCGCTCACTACCTGATGATCTCCGCACCAAGTGGCGTTTTAGAACGCATTACCGTAATGAAGACGCATTTAGAGGGGATGGGAGCCGAGGAGGGCCTGCAAGGAGAGAGCTCAACCAAGATGAAAAGGCGCGTCTCTAGATTTCCCAATGACAAGTAGTACAAGCGTAGGTGCTAAAGTCTATATGTATCAAATAGACCATTCTTTTATACACTACCATATATGGCTGTCGTTGCTTGTTTTATTTTAGGCATGGCGGTCTTGAGGCAAAATTACAATTTCGATTCTCTTCTTGGATGCGCCCATAGCTTCGTCAAAGGTCCTCCATCTCCATGCACCGGATCCTGAGAAGGTTTTGCGACCGAATTGATTTCGACGCGGAGCTTATCATGGTCGATTGCCTTCTTTCCAATTTCGTTCCTCCAATGCGGAGCTCCCTAGGTAAGATAAGCCGTCAACATTATGCAAGATCAACGGGCATTTACACACCTTTGGATACACGCCAACATATCTGTAGTCCTTGGTGCTTCGGAGATTGTAGTGAGCTGTTCCAGCGGGAAGAACAATAACATCCCCCGCCTGGAGCTCGATGGTTTGGCCGCCGCTGGTATCGCTAGTACCGCGTCCTATCTGCATAGTAGAGTTCCCGCTCAATACACCTGATGTTTATGTCAATATGTTAAGCTTGCAAATACTGATTGATAAAATTTGCGTCGTACCGTAACACTCGTGCGTGTTTGGATGAAAATGGGGTGTCGGTATGTGACTCCAGGTCCCTTTCTTCACCCAGTCATGAGATTCCAAGAAGTCCGTCGTCGTCTTTTCGGAGAGAGGAAGTGGGAGGCAAGACCGATAGATTAGAACGGGCAGTTTTCCGTTGTTGGGCGCAAACTGATTGCTCTGAATAAGGTACGTCTCGGGTTGATCCGTCATTATGAGAGATACGACGCTGGTATTGGTGGTGAACGTTTGTACTTGTATGAAAGAAACTATGAATGCAAGAATTCTTTAAGCATGCTCTCCGCTCATTATTTAACGGAGCTTACAACAGCGATGGTCGCGATAACGGAATTCAGGCTCCGTGTCATCCCGCGTTATCCCGGATTTTAGGTTGGCTGGCATTGATTCCGATGACAACCCCGCTCAATTCGCTGAGATTTAGACGGACTGGGACAGTACCTAGGTAACTAATGTCGTCTTTGATTCTATTTACTTACAAGCCGCCGAAAAATAAGAGCGCCTTAAGTGCAGCCTATCGAGATGATTTTTTCTTCTGCAAATTCTGCGACCAGATCCCTCATATCAAAAACTGCAATGCTGAACATCTCTTTTCACTTCATATGGTTCTTATCCATAGTCATACCTGCAGCATGCCATCTCTTATGGAGCCCATGCACGGCATCTGATCCGGAAGGGCTAGAATGCGACCAATTTCGAGCACCAATGGATTGGGCAAACCCTGATGGCGACACCATTTCGATGAGTATGTCCCGTGTTCGGGCGAGGAACACATCAGCGCGACTAGGAAATCTATTCTTCAATCTTGGAGGACCTGGTTTCAATGTTCAGGGCTACTGCCAGCTACAAGCTGCAACGCAAGAGTCTTTCGGAGCTCTTCTCGGGGGCCATTTCGACATCATTTGCATAGACTCGAGAGGTGCAGGTGGAAGCACACCCATCATGTGTGATGCCGACTCGTGCAACGCTCTACCACAGGTATTTCCTCGAGACGAAGTTGAATACGACCAGATGGTGGCAGCCAATAAAGCTTTTGGAGAGAGCCGTAGCAAGCTTACGGGGCCTTTGGTTGGTCACGTCGATACCGTCAGCACAGTCAAGGATCTCGAGGTCATTCGTATAGCACTCGGGGACGAAAAGCTCAACTGGCTTGGAATTTCCTATGGCAGTCTTCTTGGACGGACTTACGCAAAGCTATATCCTCACAACATCCGAGCAATGGTCCTCGATAGTATTGTCGATGCATCCCTCCGAGAAACAACCGCTCTTGTGGATACTGCACATGTATTTGAAGATGGCCTGTCGCAATTCTTCTCTTGGTGCAGTAGTAACAACACGTGTGCGTTGCACAGCCAAGAAGATATCCCATCAAAATTTGATCATCTACTCGCTGCTGCAGATCAAGATCCCATCCCTGCGCCCGGCTGTCTTCCCTCTTCCACGTCGGCCCTAGCAGGTGTGTGCAAACGTCGCGCAAATGCTATAGACATCCTAAACAGTATATACCCCTTAATATTGAGTACAGAGCCCACCTACCTCATCACGGGCATTCCACTTCTCCACAGCCACGACATTTTTCCACTTCCTCCCACCACTAGTTGGCCTATTGTGTTAGGAACAGAAACTGATTGAGGTAACCACCAAGAAATTATTTCCCATTAACAGATCTATTCTTCAACATTTCATGATTCCCTTCACTGCATCACGCCATGTGGCGCTGATGGATATTGCGCTTTCGCTGCACTCTGACTGTTACACAGCATTGCAGTAGCTTGGCGGCTGCTTGCGGAGCTGAGGGGCAACCCAAGGTGTGAGATGCGTGCGATAATTCACATCTTTACCGCGAGAAGCCAAACGTGCCCAGCGCAACGAACCAGTCGTGAAAATGGACCTTGAGTATTGCAAGATATGCAACAACTTCAACCGGAGAAGGCTGACAGCATGGATCAACATGCTCCAATATCGACTCGCGTTCGATTGTACACCAGAAGAGCTTTTGCAGTCGATCTCGAAGTGTCATTACTGTCGCCGGATCTTTGATGGGATCCGACAATTTCGAGACGAGATTGGCGACTTCACTAATTCCGTCTCTTGCCTCTATGCTCGCGGTCCGGCTGACGATCGACCCCATACTTTGACGCTGGAAATCTACTTCCAAGACTCTCGGCCAAAGCTCGAACTCGAATTTTATGCGCACAATGGTGACGGTAAGTCGAAGCAAGTATTCATGCTGAGTTAACATTCACATTATCCTCAAGGTCTTCCAGCAGCCAACGGGGCAATTCGACATGTGAAGCAAATCTTTAAGCCAACACATCCAATTGGTGAGGAAAGTTTAATATGGGTTCGTTCACATATCGACGACTGCCGCAAGGAGCATGTTAGGTGTGCTAAAACAGATCAAACACAACTTCCGAATAGATTATTATGCATATCTCGCTCTCTGGCAGGAACTTTAGAAGTAAAGCTACAGGAAACAAGGGGTCTGTGAGGGAATTACGCCTGCCTGAGCCATCGATGGGGTGGCTCTGACACTGGTACAACCCGCCACAATACCTATTCTCAAATGCTCAGCGAGATCCCTTGGACCACCATTCCAAAGACATTCCAGGATGCCATCAAGTTTGTTCATGCCCTTGGACTTTGTTATCTGTGGATAGACTCATACTGTATTATCCAAGACAGTACTGCCGATTGGAACACCGAATCGAAACAAATGGCAAGCGTCATTGAGAATTCTTACCTAACCATTGCAGCGACAGTCGCTGTCAATAACGAAGCTGGTTGTTTTTGGAACGAGGGTGGTTCTCACGGCCGACCCCTCAGTAATGACGATGCCGTATCTTCAGAATTCCAGGACCTTTCAATACGGAAGAGGATGCAGCATTGGGAACGAATATGGGCGTCAAATCGGGAGACTTGCTTTCCACTCCTTACAAGAGCTTGGGTGTTTCAAGAACGAATTCTAGCTCCTCGGGTGCTACATTTCAGCAACCAAGAGCTTGTCTGGGAATGCACGGAATTTGGCGACTGCCAGTGCGGTCAGTTTGACAACCTTTCAAATGCGAAAACTGCCGAATGGAATATGCACAACTCTTGGCGTGCGGCTGTCGAACTGTATACCTCATTGAAACTGAGTCGAGAGACAGATCGGTTGGCCGCTTTCCATGGCTTTTCCAAATTTTACGCTCGTATTGTCCTCGCCGACGTAGAGAGGAACAGTTTAGCCGGGCTCTGGAAAGATACATTACATCTCGACCTTCTTTGGAGGCTCGAAAGCCTGGCAGATATCAATATGGACGCTCGTTGTCTCTGCCGCTGTTGGGACACCGAGATCGGGACACCGGACGGATCAATGTACCAGAGGAGTTGTCAGTACTCTTACTCAGCGGCTTGCTCCGAGACGTGCCTCAAATTTAGGCGGCTCTGTCGCTACGGAAACGAGTCGGCAGCTATTGGATTACAGATGGTTATCGAAGGACTCAGCTGCGTCGACTGGCACGAGGAGAAGACAAGCATCCGCGAACTACTATTATACGAAGAGAAACATCCAATAGTTCACAAACATGAACGTTCTGCTTCTCCCTCTTGGTCTTGGGCATCTGCAAGGCGGAGTGTTAAATACTGGACCGACGTCGTGTATGATACACGAAGTGTCGACGATAGAAGTGCGTGTTGGTTCCATACGGATGAAGTGGATGAGGCAGATGAAGATATACCGGACGAAGTGATCAACACAACCAATCCGGAAAAGCCTATAACCCTCAGAGAAGAAGGCTATCTCGTGCCAGCAGAACTCCAGTATCAGGACATTCCCCTTCCCCAATCCCTTGATGACCTGCGTCTCCCTGGTAAAGAAGCGTCGAGCGTTGCGTGGTCTCATCATATATTGAAATATGGAATTCGGATCAAGCGCGATTCTACAGACCTCGACTTCTACCCCGATTGGATTTTGTCTTTAGACGGACCAAAGTTCATACCTAACCGCACTCGACTATTCCTGTTCCATATTACAGGCAACGTTTATCTGGTCCTTAAAGAGAAATGGTTCTTTAGCTTTCCGTGTCATAAGTGGGTGCATGTAAGTCACCATATGGAACGCGACCTCAAGCACAAGATCGATTCGCAACAAGAGCGAGTAGTGGGAAGAACGTCCCGTACTCACACTCCCGCGGCCGACGAAAGTGAAAGCGACCGGGAAACCAACCAAGAAACCAGTCAGAAAGTACAGAGAACTTTCAGAGAAAGCCATGATGGGAGCAAAGGAAGCGATGAAGGCGACAACATCAAACCCCTGAAGGGATCTCTTCTATCACAGCCCTCTGATAGCCGTTGTCACGTAAGTCAAGGACAAGCAAGGTCCAGTGAAGCGAGGCGTAAATCACAGAGCATCTCTGGGGCGAGGCGAGTGAATCGTCTTGACAACCTCAAACTGCAAGCGACGCATGAGCACCTTAGCTGGTCACCTTTATCGGACGTCTACATTTCATTTCTGCGTATTGGCATACTCCGCATCCCGTTCCGGCAAGCAGAGTCTCTGCACAACGAACTCCATTGGATTGACAAAGTCCAAATTGAATGACAATGTTGCAGAATGAATGACAATGTTGCAGAATGAATCGTCAAACGATTGATAGAATGAACGGGATTCATCTTAGGCACGACAGCTAGGATACCATAGTGCTTCGAGGGTTTGGGTAGCTGCAAGGAGGCGAATTTGGGAAAAAGGGAGAATCATGTTAGGAACTCACCAAATCACAAAGGTGCGAAGCGCGCAGGTTAAGTACAACAGGTTGACAGGCTACGAAGGAGTCAACCTGATACCCCGCCAAGGGATTAGTGGTCTTACGTCACCTCCGGGTCACGTGGTCCCACGATCCTATAGCTTAGTAATACCTTAGCGCTTGGGACTATAGGACATCCTATAGAAATTCCATATAGGATAAGGAGAGAATCCTATAGGACTATATGTATATAATTAGTAGATAATAGGCTCTTAGAGACTATTATATTTAATCTAAGTTTCTACTTAAATATACTCTTCTACTTTACCTAACTATAAAACGCCTTATTACTACGCCTTAATTAGCTATCCCTAAGAACTAACCCTAAGCCTTTACTACTAAGTTAAGTCTTAATATTTTAAACACCCTTAAGATATCTAATACTAAAATAACTCTAATTAATCTACTAGCTACTTTAGGCCCTAAGACTACTAAGCTAGATCTATATTATAGTAACTATAATAAGCTTTAGTTATAGATACTTAAGATAGACTTATACTTTAAGTTTAACCTAAGTATTAGAGATAAGTAAAAGGTAACTTTTACTACCTTTTACCTAAAAGTAGCGTGGTAAATGGGTGTCACACAAGAAATTTTATTTTAGCTATGTCTTAGTCAATTTTAGAGCTATTTAAGAACTAATAAAAGATTTCTAGGGGGTTATTATATAATCTATAACTTTATAATTTTACTTTTTTTATAACTCTAGTAATTAAAGAGTAATTTAAAGTACCTAACTTTACTACTCGTAGTAGGGGTAGTAAAGTTAGGTAGCTAAATAACTTTTTTATTACTAGAGTTATTTAAAATCTAAAAAGGTAGGATTATAGAGCTTAATTAGGGCTAGCGGAAAGCTATTTTTAGATTTTTAATTAGACGAATATTAATAGAGCTAAAATTTAAAAAGAGGCAAAATTTAGCGAAACCCGCTTACTACCTATTTACTAGCCTACCTAAAAAGAAAGGTAGAATAATAGATTAAGCCTTACCTTATAGCCTATATTACTAAAGAAAACTATAAAAGTAATAAGGTTAATAAACTAATAACTAACTAGGATAAGCTAAAGGAAGTACTACGCACTATCTTTAAACTATATAAAGAAGATAAGAACGCTAACGTTTCCTATAAGCGAGCGGGGTATATAAGCGAGCGGGGTAGAAAGTCTTAGTATAGAAAATTAAAGATATTAGAGCTTATAACTAATATAATACTTTATAATAATAGCTAAAAATTTAATATAATATATAAAAATTGATATATTATAATATATTAAAGTTTTATAGTATCTAGATTAGAACTTACTAATATATTTAGCTTTAAAGTTAAAAAAGTATAGAT
>JAQGEP010000492.1:0-18843 GCA_028476805.1 Acrocalymma vagum
CCCCAGCCCGGCCAGCCCAATCCCAGGCCACTGGCAGCGGGTGGCTTGCAAGGCTTGCACTCGCCTAGGAGCCCCGATTGAGGCCCGCTTGAAACATGGAATAAATTCCAGCTTTTCCCAATTATGCAACGGGAATTATTCCATTGGCTGGCAGCCTTGTATCTGCTCGCAAGACAATTGTGGTGTGTGGGGGCAGATACTGTACTGTGTACTGTGTAGGTCCATATCGAGATGGGAGGGCGTGCCCGAGACTACACGCCCATGCTCACTTTTAGCCCACACTCCTTCGATCATCGCCGGCTTTTGCTGCTCGTCTATTCGCCGTGAACCTTCACTTTACCTGGCCTCCATCTCCCGCTCACTCGCCCTCGCGACCGCACCTCCTCGCCCACCACCACCGCCGTGCCCAAGCATGATTCCGCCATCTTCGCGCTCTCGCCGACTGTAGCTCTCCACCTCCGAGACCATGTCATCCCTCGAGCTGCCGCAAAAGGAGCAGCGCCTCGACGCCGGCAACCAGCATCATGACCACTGTGCGCAGCCCCCCAGCCTGCACAAACTGCCCACCCTGCGAATGCCCTCAAGAAACTAACCTGCTCTCTGCGCTCAACAGATGCTCAGCGCTTGCCCGCCTGGCGCAATGCCCTCCGAAAACGCCTCATCCCCATTGTACGCTGGGAGACGCCCTACCTTGCCTACATGCAGGAGCAGATCCGCACACCTGCCCTCGACTCCTACTTTGCATATACCGCAAATCTAGGCACTCATACCTTTTTCATGATCTTTCTGCCCATCCTGTTCTGGTGTGGGTACACGTCTATCGGCCGAGCGTACGTCTTCGCGACCTCCCACCCTGTAGCCCCTCAATGCCCAACAATTGATTAACACTCTCTAGAATGGTCTTTATGCTTGCTGCAGGAGTCTTTTGGAGCGGATTCCTGAAAGATATGGTCTGCTTACCGCGCCCGCTGTCGCCTCCCCTCTCGAGAATCACCATGTCCGGTTCCGCTGCCCTTGAATACGGCTTCCCCTCATCTCACTCCACCAATGCTGTTTCAGTCGCACTGTATGCGATATATATGCTGCGCAACGCCCCAGAAGAGCACCACCCATACGTCCATCTTGCCTTGCAAGCTTCATTCTACTTTTATGCCATCTCTATTGTATTCGGCAGGTTGTACTGTGGTATGCATGGCTTCCTCGACGTCGTCATTGGAAGCCTACTTGGAGCCGTCATTGGTCTGGCCCAATTGTACTTTGGCGACATGTTTGATCAGTGGTTTTTCAGCGGGAATTACACACAACCACTTCTAGTCACGCTTTTAATCCTGGTTTTTATTCGCATTCACCCCGAGCCTGCCGACGATTGCCCCTGCTTCGACGATAGCGTTGCTTTTACAGGCGTAGTAATTGGTATCAGCATTGGAGGTTTCCACTACGACCTATCAGGATATGCAGACAACGAGCCCATTCCGTCTACCGTGCCATATAGCTTTGACCAGCTTGGACTCCTCCTCTCTGCCGCTCGCATTGTTTTCGGCGTCATTCTTATCTTTATTTGGAGAGCCTCGATGAAACCCACTCTGTTCAAACTTCTCCCACCCATCTTCCGTGTGTTGGAGCAAGGAAGCCTCAATTTGCCTCGTGCCTTTTTCCTGAATGCATCCAAATACACCACCATCCCTCCTTTGCGCGATGATGACAACGTCATTCCACCTGCCTCTGAGCTCCCTCACATGCTTAAGAATCTGGCTCATCCACGCAAGCGATCCGTCTCTATTGGGCCCCAATCCGCAGCCGATGCATATGAGACACTCGCCTACCGGAACAGGCGCAGGAGAGAAAGCTTTAATTCTCTGGATGGCGCTGTCCCTGAGGAAGGCTCCTGGACGCCTTCGTCAGGCGCACAACCCCCGACGCACATCAAAGAAAAGCACAGCACACCATTGGGCGTGGACCTTCTCCCCACACCCATGGCCTCGCGAGTGCAGTCATATGAACAAATGATGGGAACAGGAAGTCCGCAAACCACGTCTCCCTCTGCCATCACCCCGCCCCCTGAAGCCAATTCGGATCTCGCAGGCGACGTCCACTCCGTTCTTCAGTCCCCAACGGAAGAGGAAAACGAAAAGCGGGAGATATTTATGAAGCTTACGAAGCCACGTGTGAGATATGATGTTGAGGTCGTCACAAAACTGATTGTCTATTCAGGTGAGTTCCCTCTCAGTGTCATGCTCCTTCCTGAAGTCGCGTTTCCCGCCATCACCATCGATACGTAAACGTCACAATTTGCATACAATTTTACGCCCTTTTAGAGTGTCTTTGCTAACACAATTCTTCTAGGCATTGGATGGATAGCCGTCGCAGGTAGTCCAGTGTTGTTCGAGTTTGTCGGTCTGGGCATGGGTAGCTGGTCATAATGCTTTTGACCAAATGCCATCTTGTTCTGTTCTGCATAGCATCGTCCACTCGATGTTGTTATTCTTCCGCCATGCTATTTTCTTTATACCTTTTCACCTGATTTTTGGATCTGGCATCGCGCGAGCATCATGTGAAGCATTTCCTACACCTTTAATATCTTGTTTATTCGAAAATGAGTTTCTGCTTGAAGTAGCGCGTAACGTACCGTTCCAGGCCGCACCTATATATATCATCATATACATGCTGTTGGCTAATAGATACCCTTTCTCCCCATCATGGACCGTTAATCCCTAATGTAACTTGAGTGAATCCATGTCTGCCAAAAAAAAAAATTATGACCATTGTGCGTTCTTTAGTCTACTCAATTTCCCCACGTGTCCCATTTCCATTCCAAGTCCCAATTTTTCGTTTAGCTTTTTTTTCTGGTCCTCGGAATCTTTCGTTTCTCATTTTTCATTTTTCGTTGCCGGCCGGGTCCCAGCCACATGCCAGACACGTGTAACACGCACGCTGGAAAGGCATATACCGGTCGGTGGTACAGTTGCGGCCGGGAGGTTGGGAAGCATTGGGTGTGTTGAGTTGGAAGATTAGAAGATGGGGGAGAGGGTGGGAGAAAGGAGGGAGGGGGGACGGAATGCCTTGCATTGCATTACTTTCGGTATCGATTCTTTGTTTTCGTTGTGATGGTGGTAGGAGGAGTAAGGAATCGTAGGTTGATTCGAAATAGAGCTTTTTGCATTGCTCTGGATATTTTCGAGGCAGGAAAAGAAGAAGAGCCATACTCATCTCCTCGTGTATGGAAGATTAAAACTCAAGCCTATGTATATACCATAGCGAATAAAAGGTATGAAAAAAACGCTATATTTCGTCCGTCGGCCATTAAAAAATAATGTAGCGTTTAAGGATGGAGCCAGTATTACCCATCTACTATAATAATCCCATAACAGTTTTTAATTCGAATGCAACCCCCTCTCTCATGACAAGAAAATAAACACCTTGCTCTCGAGACATCAAATTTGTTTTCTCTTAATGAAAAAGGTGTTAACTGCATGACATTTATAGAGAAAGATGGCTTCTAGATGTAGGGTAAGCAATTAGACATACTACCCAAGACACTAGTTATAAATAAGCGTTTTTAGTTCAATGCGATTTCAATATGCAGCCTTGAAAGCGGAATAGATAGATGTAAGGCTTATAATAGAAAACCAATTCGGTTTCCTTTTTTGCTAACAAGGGGTTATCAGAGTGAAAAGCGGGGCCAGTGTATGAATTGTCAAACATAAAATATATAAGGAATGAATACGAAACATTTAAACGAGAGAAATATAATGTATTTAATTAGTTTAGATGGAGCCTAGCTACGCTTTTTCCTTTTCTTCTTCTTCCTGGCCGGCCTTATTACCAAGCTCCCATTACCACACTGCATTCCTCAAATACCTAAAGAAAGAAAGAAAATAGTGATAGCTACAACTACACCTCTCCACGCAAGACTAAAAGGAAGGAAAGAAAAAGAGGAAGAGCCCTTCCATTGACATGAATAAAACTATCATCACTTAAGAAAGAAAGCTAGTTATTCTCATTGATAAAAATTATGTATGCCAATCTACTACTAAAATACATACTTAGTAGTCAACAATCGCACGAACCTTATTCGCACCACACTTCCCAAGAGACTGACCTAGTATTTCAAAACTTTTGCAATTCCATTCTTGTTGCGATTTGAGAGCAAGAACATGTATTTATATACCCACGCGTTTTCAAGATCGCAGCGAATGGCCACAAACATAATGCACCCACTTTGAGAACTCCCCATTCCCGCTTCCCTATACAACGAATGAACCACTCTTCCCTGTGCCCCTCAAAACG
Source organism: Acrocalymma vagum (assembly GCA_028476805.1). Taxonomy (NCBI): domain Eukaryota; kingdom Fungi; phylum Ascomycota; class Dothideomycetes; order Pleosporales; family Acrocalymmaceae; genus Acrocalymma; species Acrocalymma vagum. Next base: position 4,288 of record JAQGEP010000492.1, read on the forward strand.
CCTAATGCTCATACAGTTATACATGCACACAGCGAAGTTGCTGAAAGCAAATGCTATAATACCCGAACCCACAATGGTGGAATGAATGAAAAGGAAAATAAAGGGGTCATGTCATAGACATGCTTCTAAGCAACCCAAACCCGAAAGAGGTGCCGCTCCATCCAAACGCCGTTCCATTAAAATCAAACAAATTCTTTAAATCATTCTGTCAACCTTGACATCGGGCTGCGTATCCTCTTTGGACTGTTGGCGCCGCTTCGTGACCCATTGTTGTGAAGCCTCTCCCGACTGTCGGTTCGTGACATCAGGCCACCTCGGTCGATGGCATTACCATATGCAGCGGGTGGGCCAAGCCCCAAGCTCGACCCCTGTGCCATGACATCTCGACCACTTCCACCTTCTCCTGCACCTAATAATGGAAGTGGGCCCTGGTCTACTTTGTTCTGAGGCGTTGCCCAGCCGGAGGTACGTCCTAGTCGTGATCCATCGGAACTGTCGGAGTGCTCGTTGTCAGAGTCGGTGAAGGAACCGAGCTCAAAGTCTTCTGCTGCTTCGCCGTCTTCAAGAACGCGTTCATACGAAGGTCCTGAGTTCATACCGAAAAGTTTTCCGGCTAAGCCACGGCGGCGACCACCTCTGTGACCTCCGAATGACGAACCTCTGCCAAAAATTCGGCCGACCTTCTGACCTACGGATTTGCGACGCTCGCGGCCACAAGAGAAGAAACCTATGACAAAGATGATGAGAAGGAAGAGAAGGAAACCGGGAATCCGGCGAGGATTCTCGTCGAAAAGGTGCTCGCGCCAGTCGTCATCATCGTCGCCCTTGGAGCTGGAGTACGATTTATATGAGCCACCTGGGTACTGGAAGTCTTTTGGAATTCCAGTGGCCCCGACCACGTTGCTGCCATAGCCTACCGGCAAGGCATTCTCAGATGGCAGTTGAACCTCGCTTGAAGCGTAGAGAACCATTTTTCCAAGGGTCCAGCTCACTTCGTAGCCATTTATTGTATCGACAGCCTGGAATGGGTCCAAGAATCCCTTCTCTTTTGCCTTGTCGAGAAGCCTGTCGGTTGTGTTCGTGCTACCCTTCAATTCTTCGAGCCCCACGCGAGGAACACCAATGCCGTCATGAAGCATATTGATGAGCCATGACGCCTTGAAGCACGCCTCCATTGCCTTTGACTCTTTGAATTTCTTCCCCCACTTGTGGTCTTTCACTCCCTTTTCAATATCTTCCCAGGACTTAGTACAGAGCTCTTCCACTCCTTCCTGATAGGTCTTCAGATCGTAAGCCTTGTTCTTGTTCTTGTCTCCTATTCCAAACATCTCGTGCGTTGTATACCAGTATTCTGAAACGCCCACAAAATGGTTCACATCAAAGTCGATGGCGGGTACGTGTTGTCCATTCAACAGACACGGCTCATCAAGACATTTCTTGTCCTTTTCCAACAAGGGGTACGTTTGGCGCAGACAGGCAGCGAAATCTCCAGTTCCGACAAGCTGGGGCTCGTTTCCTTTTCCTTCCTCCGAATCCTCATCCAAGACTTTTCCATCCTTGCTAACGGTCACAGAGAGTCCGGAAGGCATGCAGGGATCCGGAAGCTCCTTGGCTTTTGGACTAGCCTCTACGAGAGCCTGAACATATCTCTGTCTAGCCCGATTCACTCCAAACCCTAGCCACGTTGTTACGAAGACTTTGTATTCCAGAGGCGTTCCATCAATCGTTCGTAACCGTAGGAGCGTGAGATCGTTGGCATGTTTTTCAGCCTCTGTGGAGTTCGGCGCGAAAGCAATTTGAGCTGAAGCGCCTCCCATGTCCAGGAATCCATATGTACTATGCTTCTTTCCGTGATCATGGGGATGTAGCTGATCGAAACCACCCAGGAGGTAGTTTGCCGCAATCCAGCCATAGAGACCCTCGGTCTCACCTGGTATCACCTGGACGTGTAGGTCGCAATCGGGCAGTTGGAATTTTGTCGTCTTCTTCACGAAGTCGCATACTTCGCTCAACACGGCTTTTCGTTGTGCCGGTGGTAAGATTCGCATACCTGCCGTCGCGAGTAGGAAGAGAGGGGTATTAGGAACTTCGTCGAGCGGGATTTTCTTGAGGGCATGACTGATGAGCTTATCGAGATGTTCTGGGCCGACATCATAAGGATTCTCGCCGAATGTTGAGATACCTAATAGTGCAATTGTATTAGGATTGCGCTTCTCCAGATCGTTACGCGCCACGTACCGGGATGAGTTTTCTTGGTCCAATCTGAATCAGTCTCAATAGCTGGCAAGCTATGTAGCTGCTTGTCCTTTGCTTTCTCGAGAGCTTTATCGCTTTTCAGCCAGCGGTAAATGTGGACGCGCGTCCCCTTTTGTTCGTGTTAGTTACAAAAAAGTTCCAAATGCAGGATTGTGAGGACATACGGAGGACCCAGCATCCAGGACGACACCATATCTCCCTACAAACCAAGTATTGTCAGCGTTGGACCTAAGGTGCAGTTGTGGTGGGTGGTGGAAGGTGCGAGCGTACACTTTCCCATTGGGAATGGCAGGACCCTAAGGGTTATCGATAAAGGCGCATGCAGCCACGAGAAGTGAGATTAAAAAATGTGAAGTCGAAAATGCGACGAGGAGCGCTGCTAGAAGCGAAGAAAAGGGGTGCGGAGGGGTGTAACGAGCGACGTGGAGGTATGGTATGGTATGGAGGGAGGATTGACGGCGGCGGATGAGGAAAGAAGTTCAAAGGCGTGCGAAAGGTTACAAGGTTGCAATTGTACGTCGCACGGGCCCTGTCCTGCTTGCGTTCCGTCCGGTTTGGGGTTAGTCCCACCAGCAGCAACACTCCACTCCAAACCCCCCCCCACCTCCCTCTCCGCCACTTCTGCCAGTCCAGTCTCCTAAAAGACGTGCAGTTGCCCTTCAACAATAGCCCCGTAGCGCATCAATTACAGTTTTTGTTCATTTGTTTCTACCAGATGTTGTACTCTTCGTTTTGCACCAGCCCGGCCCCGAATCTCGTAACTCTGCACGCCATCTGCTCAGCTGTGCATGACTGTCACTCCGAACAGCCCACCTCGTATTCACACCAAAAATATCGAATCTTCCAATCGCAATCCCATGACATGGGCAACGGGTAGTTAACATGAGTAGCAGCATGTTTCAACTGTGATGATGCAGGGATCATCTCCCTCCAATGACCTCATCCTCGGCCTTTTCGCAACATCTGAAAAGACTCACCCAAGGGAATAATTCACCGAGGTCAAACCGCTGTAACAGCCCTACATCAGCGCCCCGCACTAACGGGGAAAAATCTCTACGGGTTGAGTATGGGGTAGATGAGCATATCAGTCCAAGATCCAATTGCCTCAAAGTATCGAGGCCTTTCGTCTCCGCACACCAGTGCACATAGTAAGCATCGGTCATACCACCTGCTTGACCAGAATGCACACAAAGCAGCTATGTAGTCTATTGTAGAGATAAAATGGACTAGCTCTATTCCTCTAGCAAGAATCTCAAAAAAGCCTTCGCAATAACCACACCATCGTGATGATTCCCTACCCGCTCCAGTGCATCTCTCGCCTGCTCATCCTCGAAAATGCCCTGCTGATTCCTCATCTTGACCAGATAACTTACGATACCCTCGTGAAACTCTGGGTGGCCTTGCACTGAGATGAGCTTGCCCTTCTTATACATACCCTGCACCAGACAGCGCGGAGAAGCGCCTAGTTTCTCAACGGCTTCTGGATACTCAAAGACGATGTCTCGGTGCATCTGGTGAATGCTCTGGAAATGTAGATTAGCATCAAATCCAGAATGTTTGAAATGAAATAAAGTAATAACGCACAAGAGTGTCTTGCTGGAAAATTTCCTTGCCCTTTGCTGTCAACTCCACGGGGAGAACAGACACCTCCCAGCCGTCATCACTGCGGCCTACTTTGACGCCAGCGGCGCGCCCAATAATCTGATGCCCAAAGCAAACGCCAATGATCCGAACTCGATCTTGCTGTAAAAGCTTCTGCGTGAATTCCACCAACTTCAAAATCCATGGGTCATTATCATACGAGTTGTGCTCTAGTTAATGACTATATCAGTATTTGTCCAAGAACAAGAGTTATCACTGAGAGAAACATACTTGATCCACTAATCAAAACCGCATCTATACTCTCCAGATCGGGGTACTTCTGCTCCGTCACAACATCATACGCACTCAATTCGAGCGCTTCCTTCGGACTCAAGTCCGACGCCTCTGCCGCCGCCTCAAGCAGCGTCGTGAACACTTTTCCATACTTTCCATACTTGGCTACGATGTCGGGCGGAGGCGCGTCGCACTCGAGGATAGCTATCCGCAAAGGAGTCTTCATAGTTGCAGATTTGAGGGAAAAATTTTGTGAGGAGGATGTCACGATGGGCAGTGAGTTGAGTCGAGTTGTGCATTTGTATGTCCGATATCGAGCCGGCGGGCAAAACGAAGCTTGGCTGTGATTGGACTAGCGACAAGGGCGAGGCGATCAAAGCCTTAGGCTGCATCTCTGGTGCGGCTCTGGAGTCACACAACATCATAAGCTGCGAGTGGATTTGCAATCAGGATTGATTTGTGCCTTCTTTAACGGCCTTCTCTTTTTTTCGGGGTTGATGTTCTGTCTCTTTTGATAAATCGCGCATAGAGGCTACCCGATTTCGCTGCTTTTTTTTCCGGCCTTGCTGCGACATTATAAACTGGTTAGCCTGGGACATCTCCGAAGCCAACCGCGGTTTCTCTAAACTCGACATTTCGCGGTGTAAGATTCACGCTTTTTCGCTCACATCGTCTTCACACCAAAACTGGGCGCGTTTGGTGGTCGATTACTGCTTATTTGAGGCATTGTAGTGTTGTAATGCCTCGCTCGAATGTATCGGAGAGGACGCCATTGCTCGGCTCAGGAGCACATCGTCGTGAGGATGAGTCTGCTATTCAAGATGACGACGTGCGGGGCGTAGAAGTTGTAGGGCAGGGAGCGCTTGAGCCGCCTACATTGCCGGCATTAGGGAAGACGAGAAGCTACTCACATAGCCATTGGCTTGCTCCCGATGAAGACTCTGCATCAAGACCAGAACCAGAGAGCATAGCTCGATTCCAAGAAAACGGACTGCTAGAAGGGATTGGGAAATGGAGATTCAGATTTGTATTTGGTGGTGTTCTGATAGGATATTTCGTAAGTATCAATTATGTTTCTGAAATTGGTATACGATCAAAGTAGCTTGGAGTATGCTAACAATGAGTAGATTGCAATGTTTGATTCTACCTTGATGGCTTCTAGTCATCCAGTCATTACTTCTTATTTCAATGCCTCGAATTCGGCATCATGGCTTTCGACGGCGTTCCTTCTTACTTCCACTTCTCTTCAACCACTTCTTGGGCGTCTTTCAGACACCGTTGGACGACGACCAGTGTATCTATGTGGACTGGTATTTCTCACAGTTACCACAGCATGGTGTGCGCTTGCGCAGAGTATCGGCAGTTTCATTGCCGCGAGAGCATTCTGTGGTCTTGGCGCCGCAGGAGTTTTATCGATGGGTAAGTTTAAATTCCGCGATTCCTAGATTCAGGAGGGGTTTTTAATTTCGACGAGGGCTTCGTACATCTCATGAAGCAACTATTGATATTGTTGTGTGATCTGCTACTCTAGAAAGCTGAAGGGTACATTGATATGACTAGCAATAGAGACTAACGGCTACTAGGAAACATCATGTGTAATGATCTAGTTAGTATAGAGGTTCGGGGCACTTATCAAGCATACATCAACCTTTTCTACGGTGGAGGTTCAGCAGCTGGCGCTGCTTTTGGAGGCTTCCTCTGCGACAAACTCGGATGGCGTATGACTTTCGCCATTCAAATTCCAGTACTCCTTGCCCTTTTCATCAACAGTTTCTTCACCACGCCTTCCTCGCTAGGGCCCAATCATGCAAAGCGATCAGGGCAGACTATGCGAGATGCACTCCGAGGATTCGATAATGTCGGGTCAGCTCTCCTGATGGGATCTGTAGCGTTTCTTATCCTAGGCCTCAATCTAGGAGGAAACGTGTACCCGTGGAGGCATCCCATCGTTATAACGTCACTCGCCGTGGCAGCCGTAGCTGGTGCTATTCTCGTAAGGGTGGAAGCCAAAGCAGAACGGCCAGTAATGCCTCTGCCTATGCTTTTCAGCAAACCGCGAGGTAACCTCGTCTTCAACAACTTCTTCGCGCAATTGGGGATCAACACCATCATTTTCAACGCCCCTCTTTACTTCCAAGCCGTGAAATTGGAGACGGCGTCAATGTCTGGGTTTCGCCTGGCTGGTCCATCCGTAGCTCTCACAGTCTGTGGTGTATCCTCAGGCTTCATCATGACTGCTACTGGACGTATGAAGTGGCTCATCGTCACTGGCTCTTTGTGCATGCTCATGGGAGCAATCTGTCTCTCTGTAATGTGGGACAACATACCTGCGTGGCTAGCAACACTGTTCCTCGTGCCCTCGAGCGTAGGGCAAGGCCTCTCCTTTCCGGCCTCTTCTCTTGCTGTTCTTGCGACCAGCACACAAGCAGATCAGGCTGTCATGACCAGTACTCTGATTCTGTGGCGAAGCCTGGGTATCGTGATGGGTGTCTCAATTAGCAGTGTCATCCTGCAGAACGCCTTGACAGCGTACTTGGAGCGCCTGGTGACCGGTCCCAACAAAGCTGAGGTACGTCCAGTAACACCAAAATAGCCAACTGCCGTGGTTCGACAGAGCACAGCCCTGTGGAATTGTTTGATCCCAAACTGAAGCGCCGAAGCCTTGGAGCTCAGCGTTGCAAATGGCATTGACAATCGTCTTTACCTTGTAATGCCTAGCATTGCGACTCCCTCAATTTCTTTTCCCCTTGGCTATCATCCCGCTGTAATAGTGAACCCACAGGCTTACGATAGCGTCTCATAGATCATCCTACGTGTCCGACAATCGGTCCGAAGCATCGTGGACCTCGACCCAGCGCATCAATCCCAAGGTAAGAACGCACACATTCAATATCTCCAACAAAACAAATCCACCCATTCCATTCCATTCCAGACCATACCACACCACACCCCTTCCCGCAATCATCTCCACAGACCCATTCTCTACAGACACAGCCCCCTCAAGCTACGACTTAATCTAACAAACACGTCCAAAGTAATCAACGCATACGCACGAAGCCTAAAAGCAACATTTATCTCGGCCATCGCCGTTTTCGTCGTAGTAAACGCCCTAGTCCTCGCGATTAAGCTCCCGCACCTAACGCGCAAACGCGAGGACGAGGAACGTGACGACGACGCCGACAACGACGTAGACAACACCACCGAGTAAAATTAGTCGCCCAAACGCGGTATCTCGTCGACCATTTGCGATCTTTTACCCCTCCTTGTTTGATGCAGTACGCGTGATACGTTTCTCGACGGCATATATGTTGCATGGGATATGAAATTCTCTCTTTTTTTTTTATTAATCGCGCGGGGACAGTGCGGGAAGGCTGTGCAGAAGAGACGTGTTTTGCGTGTCTGATAGTCTATCCGGCTTTGATTGTAAGTGTGTGTGTGTGGTAGACTGAGATGAGATGAGACGGGACGGGAAGAAGCAGAGCAGAGGGAGAATGTGTATGCGTGTCTCAGTTGGGCGTCGGAAGGCTAACTCCATAGAGCGACGTAGCGCATTGTTTCACAAAAGAACCGCTGATGTAGAGTAAAGTGTTGTAGACAGATCGTCTCTCGGTATCATGAGGATAGAGTAGATCCTGTGTGCTGTATACATGCGTGTGAGAGACAGTTATTGGAGGCAGTACCTATGCTCGTACTACAACTCTGCATTACACAAATAACATAACTTCAACACAATTCCATCACCATTATTATCTCGTGTAGAAACTTGACGTATCGCGCTCTCGTACGAACCCGGAAGGGGGGCCGTAGATTCCAAAATCCATAATCCATAATCCATAACCCGCCCCAAGTCAAGCCTAGCGCTACAACTGCCACCTTCCCTTCGCCACAGCCCCCAGCCACAGTTAAGCTCGCCCTGCCATCAATTGAACTTGTTCTCAGACCAGGCAATTTGCCCAAACGAGGCAAATCAGGGAAGGAAAGTCAAATGATGATCAAATCAAAATCAAAATCAAAATCACTCATCGTAGGGTTCCATCAGCTTATTGCCCTCAACTGCTTCTACGAAGCCGTCATTGGATGTCGTATGACACCAGGGCTTGAGCGACATTTCCTCGCGCATGGCGTCAGCGAAGCAGGCGGACCATTGCTTCCGCGGGAAGGCTGCTACGACGCTTGAGATTGTGTCCTTGTGGATCAGGAATGGATTCAGACCGACGTTGTCTGCAAGAAAATGAGGGTTAGTTTGTTTACATCTTGCGACCGGTCTGAAGCTGTAAGGCAGACTCTTGAAAGAATTTCAAATTCCAGATAAAACACCAGAAGAACATGAAGCCGAAACCGAGGCGGTCAGGAAAAAGGGGCCACAGTTTTCAGGAGATGGGGACAATCAAAAATTTCAGGCTGTGATGTGGTGGACCTGCGGTACGAATTGCGTCCAGGCAACCGCTTTGGCTTGCGCCAAGTAGCCGCTGTGGAGACTTCCAATACCTGGGCATGAGTGATGTCACATATGGATGTGATCTGATCTGAGACATTTTCTTTTCCCATCCGCGTGGAGGCCAGACCGGGTTACGCAGCCTGCCCAATTGCATTGCATCCAGGGATGGTTTGCAGGCGAATACGCTCAGGAACCTTTTTGGCAATTGCGGGTTGCGGTACAATGCGGCCGACGACTGAGGAATGCGCTTGGAAGCGGATTGCGAAGGGACTTTTCAAAACTTTTCCTTGGAAGTGGCCAAGTGCAGTACGCAGCGTATTCTGGCGGCGACGGGGCATGAAGGCGAAAGGGGGCAGTGTAAAATACCTAATACCCATGGTGCGATGGAATGACTGGATGGATTGAGAGGTCGGGTGGCGCGTGTATAATTACCGATTTCGGCAGTCCCACCTAGTGTGCGTCTGGACTCCTCGCACCTTCCACTCAGCCCGCAAGTGCAATACGCGTAGCTATATTGCATCTCCGGCGCCATCAAGAACTGCGTCGAGAACGGAAAATCAGATTCCTGGTTTTGCGCCCGACAGACTTTGCCGGGACGGAGAGTGACGTAGTCTCGAATTTCCCCAGGTCGTTTGGATAAAGTAGCTTGGCTCCGGACTCAGCTGTACAAGCTGCATATTTGCCACAAAGTCCGCCCGGCACTGCAGTTACACAATCCGATGGCGAAACAGTATCCCCTCCAATTGCAACAGCTGGCTAGAAAACAAGACCAGTCGTAATGTGCGGAAGCACTCATCCGACGCCAGCTGGCAGTGCACAAGACCCGTAACAATTAGGAAAGATGACAAAACTCACCGAACACTGTGCTGAGCTGGATCAATTGTCCAAGACTCGTAATCGTACCTGTCTCTCCGAGATCAGCGTGTCGGATAATTGCTTCGCTAACTGCTTCAGCTTGGTCTTTGGGCGCTTCGTTCTCGCGTAGGAAGGCTAGGGCTTGGAAAGCGCCGTAGAATTCAAACGACATGCGCGTGCCTTTCATGTTTGACTCTGTGGTGCCAATGTCGTGGAGAAGACATGTGAGGAAGTAAGTTTCGAGTAGAGGAGAAAGGTGCGGGAAGTGGGTTTGAACTATAGCGTAGCCTATGTGTTTGTGAGTTAGCCTCGTGTAATAGATTGTACTACCACCCTTGCTGCCCGAGTACACTAGATAGACCGGAAAATAAAAGCATTTACACCATCTTCGAACACGCAGTTGGCCTTGTAGTGCGCCATGCCCAATGCTTACTCGGTAGTAGGGCACGTTTAGCCCAGCTGCCTCGTACTACTCGGGATTTCGGCTGCACTATAGCTACCATCCCAACCACTTCTGTTTAACAGAACCAATCAACACCATTTGCGGACTACAAATGCACGTACCATAATACCACACGCGCATACTATGATTAAATGTCTTTTCTGGTAATTCTTTCCTGGCGTACTCGTAGGTTTTCCCCACAATGTCTGAGCGCAGGACCGGAACGGCTTCAACCGACACCTTGGCTGGTTTATTCTTGTCAATGTCTGCGAGACCCTTGGAGAAACTCCGTGGGACTGGTTTCCAGCCGTTTGCGAATAACTCTTGGCTTTCGGCGTTATTAGACATTTGCACTAAGTATATACAGCCGTTGTAGATCGCTATGTAGACTACGCCGCTTCGATGCCCTTATTCAGGAACGGATGTAGAGCTGGCCGACGATTGTAGGATACTGGAACTGGTATTGGCGTCTAAAATGCAGCACGCGCTCTGCAGTCAATAGGATGCGGTTGCCTATGTCTGTGCGGGGGTGTCGAAATAGAATTCGGTTCTGTTTTTGGGTAATGTATGTTGGGGGCGGTTATGCAGGTACAAGGCGATGTAAGAATAAACTTTTGGGGGCCAGTTGTTCGACTAAAGAAGCTATCCTTGTACTATTCGGAACTCCAACGAAGGCGCGAAATCGAGAATAGTACAGTAGCGCCTGAGTTTCAACAATGTGGTTGTGGGAAGGAATTGATATAATGGGATTTAGAAGATGGTGATCTGTCGCCATGATGGTTGTGCTGAGTTATATAGTTACTGTATTTTTTAAGTTCTTGCCTTCTGCTCACGAATGGCGCCAAGTCAAAAACATCTAGACTGTGCTTCAGACTGTTTTTCAGTAATCAACAAGGTTTTCTACACACAAAAGTCTGAATAATCTGGAGGACTGTCGTTCTTAGATCCAGCATCCGGTCAGCACCGCAACTGCCGTCAAGGGCGCACTTGTCAATGAACGTCATCAACCACAAGGCCCTTAAGGTCATGCACATGATAATCGAAACATCACATCCACGGCACAGAGATTCGGCGTGCATGATCTGTTAGCGCCCGAGTTGATTGGGCAAGATGGAGGAAGGTGGCGCTTAGTCAACCCGATTCACCGCTTAGCGTTTTACCCCACGACGGCCTGTTCGCGGGTCTGATCTGCATTGTCAGCAGAAACAACGGATGATGCATCTAGAAATAGTGTACCATATTGTTATACCAGGTCAGACAAAGGCTATTATCGCTATTCCGAGGTCCGCATCTTGGGCCTGATGCTTTTACGAGTGCGCTAGATATGAAGGATAGTAGGAGAATGGCTTGGGATGTTAGCTGGTGGGGATTTAATTAGTTTAGCCACGAGGAGGAAAAAGAGCGCAAATGAAATGATCTACGTCCGATGCAGCGATAAGGAAAGAAGATGCAGAGTGTAACACGAAGTCCGCCTCTCTTCACGATGTACGGGAAGTTAGCGCTGTGGTTCGCGGAAAGCTCCCTTTGCCAAGTGAGTCTTGTGTGCTGAGCGCGCCGGCGGTTGTCTTGTGTTCAGCAAGCATTTCGAGGCTGGGCGTGAAATGGCAAATTTTAACCGCTGACCGTTTCCCGCCATGTTTGCTGGCGGACTGTAGAAAAGGATCGATGGGAAAAAAGGGGACATGGTACGAGCGCTGTGCTTGGCGAGGCAGACAAAGCGATGATCACGAACTGTCGTCCAACATCGTCGAGATTGACAAGGAGAAAGCCTCCTGGCTGTCAATTGCAGCCCTACCCGGAGCGGAGGCTATGCTATGCGGCCAAGTGGCATGGTAATTGCGAGATGCTATCGATTCCGCTCGGGAACCTGACGACGGGGAAGGTTTGAAAGGTTTGACGAGGTTAGCTTGTTTCCGTCGGCGCCTCGTACGCAAATGGAGAGACGCAATCTTGTCGTGGGGCGGCAGACGCCAGCGGGTAGAGGTCGCAGGGTGGCCAATCTTAGACGCTATTGCGCGCTTGGCTGGCTCGACGAGAGGTGTACAAGTAGGTGTGAAGGACCGCCATGTTCAGGTACGAGACAAAGTCCGGCGATCTACATGCACTCTAGTCGGTTTGAGACCAAAGAAGGGCCAGCCGGCGTCTAGGACGAGTGAATGGTCGCCCGTTGTTATATGTTGCGCCAGGGAGCTTGCAAGAGCAGGTAACACGAGGCGGTGCTGGCGGCAAGATTGCCAGCAATGTGTGTGTTTGCTCAGTGAAGGAGAGGCGAGGCCGATGAAAAGGGCAGCCAGTGGGACGGTGATATCACGGTGCGGTCCATTGAATGAGAGAGGATCAATTGTCAACAAACCAAGACACGCAAAGTTGACGGGTCTTTGGCTCGCTTGCGACGGACTTGCGCATTTGTTCCCAGTCTGCAAGTTGAGCGGGCGCCCTGACCCAGCGCTGCACTTGGCCTCATCTCAGTGGCCTGTTTGGGCGAGCGGTGCGGGTCGTGCAAATACCGGAGAGGTGCAAGGCGGGCGCGCCCCTCGCAGGACCTGGGGGGAGAGGAGAGAGGAGAGAGGGACCGACGGGGCGGCCTCTGGTGGGCTGGCAACAATGCATGCAATGCATGCAATCATGCAATCCATATGCCAGCAGTCAGAGGAGGAGCGGTTGCAGCGGAGCTATGTAGACATACTACGTAAGTATGGCCAAGCAGGTACACATACGATGTAGGCACAGTGTAAGTAATAAAGTGCTGGGGGTGGAAACGGCTGCTGGGATGCTGCCCGAGTCAACCCATGTCCCATGTCCCACGTCCGGCCCCATTATTCCATTATTTGTGGGAGCAAGCCCTACTTGCAGCAATTCATCCGCTAGCCTCAACAGGCATGGCTCGCCAAGGAAGGCAGTGCTCTGGGCGTCTCTCTACAACAAACTGAATTGTTCATCCAGGGTGAGGAGGGAGCCCCAGTCCCTCTGGCTTTTCTGGGCGACGGCATTCCAAGCTTCATCTGTCTTGCTTTGCTTGTCCTGCTTGCTCGTCGATATCTACAAGACGGATCCCCTGATTCCTTGCCACCTTGAAGCTTCAGACTATCGCCCACCTCTCACCTCCCCCTACCCAAATGGTCGCATAGCCTACCATTCGCCCATTCTCGCCCACGAGCATGCCCAACTCTCAACACTGCCACGCCGCGTCCACCCTTTCTCACTCCTGAAAATTCACACCCACCATTTCCCAAGCTCGGTACCGGCCGCTCCTCAGCTGTGTTTGCGCCTCTCCAAGCGCTATCCAACACTCTTGTGGCCGTCGTCCGCGTACGCTGTCTCCCTGGTGAGCTACCATTTGCCTCTGTCTTCGCCTTCGCCGATTCCGCACTCACAATTGGACCCCCAACCGCCCAACCGCCCTCGCGTCCATTGTTATCTGTGGCTGTGCCCGCCCACCTTCCCTTCAAGCAGCGTTTAAAGGCAATTGTTGACTGATCTCGTTCCCTCTAGCCTCTTGTTCGCTCAATAGGCGCCTCTCCAGAGCTCCTTCATTGCGAACCGACCCCATCGTCCCCTTACGCGCAACCGGGGATTCAACAAGAAGGCTGAGCCTCGCGGATCGCCTCTTCCACCTTGCTGTTTCCTTCTTATTCCTCAAAGTGCGCTTACCTGCATGCTGAGCTGCTCGCAGCACACCGGCGAGACGCCTCACCACCCGCATTCATCGTTTACCCAGCTGCACTGCCCACCACCCTAGTCGACGCCGTGCCCCACAAGGCCACCAGCTCTCATTTACTATGGCTGATAATCACGGCTCTGAGGCACGAAACACGCCTTCTCCTGGCCCTCATCGACGGCAGAGGGCTCCGACCATCACTATAGACACATCTGCTGTCAACCCCAACGACACAAACATGGGCGATTCTGTCCCTCTGGGGAATATGTCGGATAGCCGACCATCACCTACTAATGCTGATAATCTGGATATCTCACCCACACAGACGAAACAGCCTCAGCCCGAATTGCGCTCTGCAGGCTCATTCGAGAGCAAAGAGAGCAGGCCAACCTCACCACACAACGTCTCGGCTCCTGCGACGGGTTGGAACAACAACCAGAACTTCCTATCGGTACCAGGAACACGGTCGCGGGGCAATTCGATGGACTCGGCTACGGAAAATGGTGAATCTCAATCGAGTGGGACCTATATCCCTTCATCACAGGGTGACACATTACGAGGAGATCACAATCCTGCCGACATTCTCGATGATAAAGATGCCCTGAAGCCCGATCCGGGTACGGAGTCTGAGTTTGAAGTTGAGAACAACAAGTTTGCCTTTTCTCCTGGGCAGCTTGGCAAGCTGTATAATCCCAAGAGCTTAGCAGCATTCCGCGCTCTCGGTGGATTGGACGGTCTGGAGAAAGGGTTGAGGACAGACCGGAGATCTGGATTGAGTCTCGATGAGCAGTATCTGGACGGCACTGTAACTTTCGAAGAAGCCACTATCCCGACCGCCGAGCACAGCGCATCAAAGGTAGCATCCAAACCAGGCCTCGAACACCAGGACACTCCCCCACAAGCAGGCGGAAGCGACTCCTTTGCCGATCGAAAACGCGTCTACAGCGACAATCGTTTGCCCGTGCGCAAGCCCAAGAACATTTTGCAGCTTGCCTGGATTGCATACAACGACAAAGTCCTGATTCTTCTTAC
>JAQGEP010000493.1:0-18784 GCA_028476805.1 Acrocalymma vagum
GCTCCACATGCTGATGATTGGCTACAGAAAGAAGCGCGGGGCAAGGGCAAAACAAACGGTTCTCCCTTGCCTCTGAGAAATCGGACTCGCTTACGGATTACGCTTAAGGGGATATCAAATCCCTATCCGTTATTGCCGACACTGCGCGGCACGCGCAATCGCACATCTCTGTACAGTCGCTAGCGAATTCGGCTTCACCCCTGCACGCAGCTGCAACACCGTTGCGCGCAGAATTCCCCGCACACCGAATAAATGCCGCACCGACCAAGTGCACACCCGATTTGTTATGTAGTACAGCCGAAGTACATATGAAGGATCCCATTCCGCGAAAAGAGTTGCCTAGGCCTGATCAATCTCAGCGCCAAGTGCGGGGATCCCACAGCCCGAGCTCCACATGCTGATGATTGGCTACAGAAAGAAGCAAGGGGCAAGGGTAAATAAACGATTCCCCCCTTGCCTCGGAGAACTCGGACTCGCTTACGGATTGCGCTTGATATCAAATCCCTAATGTGTCTCACCACTCAGTGGCGCACACCACTCAGTGGTCCACCCAAAAAACCACCAAAAATCGCGAAAATCGTGTTTTCATATCTCAACAACACCTTGATAATAAATTCTAAAATTGTGTATTTATACTTTTATATGCATTTTATAACTCCTATTAGGCTCTGGAAGTATTTTATTAAGTAGCTCTAGAGATGCAGCAATTTGGCTTGAGTTTGGGGGCCAAAACACGAAAAATCACAATAACTTAATAACAGCTAGACTTACAGCTCTAAGACTTGAAAAAAATGCTTAAAATAGATATATAAATATAAATACAAAATTTTAGAATTTGTTATCAAGGCGTTGTTGAGATATGAAAACACGATTTTCGCGATTTTTGGTGGTTTTTTGGGTGGACCACTGAGTGGTGTGCGCCACTGAGTGGTGAGACACGTTATCCGTTATTGCCGACACTGTGCGGCACCCCTACAATAGACAAGGCGCAATCGCACATCTCTGTACGAGGAAAGCAGCAGTGTCCTCTTTGTAACAACAATTCCCCTCCTAGCGGCATATTACCCTCATTTTTCATTATTAAAGGAAGGAGGTTAGATGGAGGGAAAGGGGCGTTTAGGAAGGGTGGACTCATAATATTCTCCACTTTTATGATCAACAGTCTATCTACGGTACATACAGAATAGTGGGGGTTATCTCATGATGAGGCTTCTTTTCTTTGTAGAGTCGGCCTTCCCCCTACTTTAATCGTAAGGGTGGTCTAAGCACGGCAAAATCTTCCACCAAATAAGGTTCTCAACTGGTAATATATAATAATTTACTAGCTACATTTTCCTTAACTTCTCCCACAGCGAATCGTCCTTAAGTTTTTACTAAATTTCCCAAATTAGTAAGTTGTACAAATGGATTCCAAAACACCGATTGCGATTATTGGCATTGGCTGTAGATTCCCAGGCGGCGCAAACACGCCGGAGAAGCTCTGGAAGCTACTCGTTTCAGGACATGATACTTGGACTTCGGTCCCCTCAACTCGCTGGAATGAAGATGCCTTCTTCCACCCAGATCCGGACATTCAAGGCATGTACAATCACCGTGGAGGTCATTTCCTTGATCAGGATATTGCAGCCTTCGACGGAAATTTTTTCGGTTTATCCCCGATAGAATGTGAAGCCATGGATCCACAGCAACGAATCCAACTTGAGGTTGCCTATGAATCCTTGGAAAATGCTGGAATTCCTATTCAAAAAATAGAGGGCTCCCAAACAGCTGTGTTCGTTGCGACGTTTAGCTCAGACTACAGCATAATCCAGCATAAGGATTGCGGCAATTTTCCAAAGTATCACACTACCGGAACCGGACTAGCCATCATACCTAATCGAATATCGTACCAGTTTGATTTACGGGGCCCCTCTGTAGCTATAGATACAGGGTGTTCCGGAGGGATGGTTTCGATACATCAGGCTTGCCTGAGCCTAAGAAGTGGTGAATGCGATATGGCATTAGCTGGCGGTGTGAATTTGATGTTGAGTCCAGATCAAATGTCTTCAATGAGTCTTATGCGGTAAGTTATTAACCCTTGTGGACTTCCTTACACTAAAATTCGATAGCTGTTGGAACGAGGATGGCAAGTGTTACTCGTTCGATGATAGGGGTACAGGCTACGGCCGAGGTGAGGGTGCCGCAATGGTTGTTCTAAAGAGACTAGACGATGCAGTAAGAGACGGGAATTGCGTTCGAGCAATCATTCGAAATTCTGGAGTCAACCAAGACGGGAAGACAGCAGGGATTATGGTCCCCAAAGTCGAGGCGCAGCAGAATCTCATCACGTCTTTGTATGACGCAGTAGGTCTAGATCCCAGTGACACAGATTTCGTTGAAGCACATGGGACAGGCACGGCTGTGGGCGATCCAGTCGAGGTCGATGCCATACGCTTGGCGTTCTCTTCCGTGAAACGCAATCAACCCCTGTCCATTGGCACCATAAAACCAAATATTGGTCATTTAGAATCGGCAAGTGGAGTTGCTGGGCTTATTAAGGCTGTATTAATGCTTGAGCATGGCCAATTCCCCCCGACAATAGGTATCAAAACATTAAAGCCAAGCCTGAACCTAGACACCATTGGTATCGAGATACCCGAATACGTCAAAAATTGGCCGGATGATAGAGTAAGGCGTATTTCAGTGAATAGCTTTGGGTATGGTGGCACCAATGCGCATGTTATCCTTGAAGAGGCGCCTCATTACTCAAAGAATGGGGAATATGACAACCAGACACTTCAAATACTACCCTTCTCCGGAGCAACAAAGGCAACAGCATCCAATCTTGTTAGTCGTTTTCAGCAGTGGGCTGCGGATAACAGTCCAGGTTCATCGGGCCTTTTGCAAGATGTGGCACTTACTCTCTCCCAACACCGCTCAACTATGCAATATCGGGTTGCGGTTTCTGTCACTTCTATAGAAGATATGGCCGCTCGTCTACAGCGGGAGAACCTGACGCCAACAAAGGTTTCCTCCCAACCTCGTCTGATATTTATTTTCACAGGGCAAGGTGCACAATGGTATGCTATGGGTCGCGAACTAATCACCCTGTATTCAATTTTCCGTAGAAGCCTAGAAATGTCCGCCGAAGATTTAAAAGCCCTTGGTGCCGATTGGTCTTTGCTTGAAGAGCTATCAAAGGATGAGAATACGAGCAGAATAAATGAAGGTAAAATATCCCAGCCAGCTACCACTGCCTTACAGATCGCACTTGTTGACCTGTTATATGATGTTGGGGTCACACCTGATGTGGTTGTGGGACATTCTAGCGGCGAGATTGCGGCTGCATATGCTTCTGGTGCTTTAAATCGCACCTCTGCTCTAAAAGTTGCGTATTCCAGGGGCAAGCTAATTAGAAGGCCTGGACTAAATAAAGGTGCTATGGTCGCGGTTGGTTTAGGTGAAGAAGAAGCCGCACAATACCTAACTAAACTGACAAGTGGGAAAGCAATAGTTGCGTGTTCCAACAGTCCGCTAAGCTCTACCATCTCTGGAGACGAAGAGGCTATTACCCAGGTTGAGAAGTGGTTAGAAAATGATGGAGTATTCAGACGGCGCCTTGTTGTTGACCAAGCATATCACTCTCATCACATGCTCGAGCTAGCGGAGCAGTATATGTTCGATCTGAAAAACCACAAGTATGAGACCAGACAGGGAACTGGGACATTCGTATCATCTGTTACAGGGGCCGAAGAAACCAGTGTACTCGGTCCGAAGTACTGGGTAAAGAATCTCATTTCAAAGGTCCAATTTTCAGATGCCCTAATTCGAGCACTGTCGTCGAATATTGAGATTGGGCAAATGTCTGTTCACCATATCATCATTGAAATTGGACCTCATAACGCACTGGCAGGCCCAGTGAGGCAGATTATAGCTGCAAACTTTACAAACTCCCATATTTCACAACACGCGACTCTGCAACGCGGCAAGAATTCAGTGCATACTTTTGCCAACTTGGCAACTTATCTCTTTGAACGATGCGACAAGATAGACTTAGGGCGCGTTAACGCACTATTAAGGGCACAAAGGCCTGTCAGAATTCTGAATAATTTGCCAACATATCCATGGGATCATTCCGTGAAATATTGGCACGAGTCTTACCAAAGTCGCGAGCATAGGCTCAGGAAACACCCGTATCACGACCTAGTAGGTGTTCGGGTCCCAGCGGAGGATATCATGACTCCAGAATGGAGATATTTCCCAAGTTTGTTCAGTCTCCCATGGTTGCGGGATCACCAGATAGATGGTGGGATTATATTTCCGGCCTCTGGCTATGCATGTATGGTTATTGAAGCTCTGCAGCAAATAGCAGATATCAGCGGCACGCTAGACAAAGTTGTAACCTACGAGCTAAAATCCCTCACTTTTGTAGCACCAGCTATAGTCCCAGAGTCTGGCAATACATTCGAGCTAAAATTACGATTTCATCCTACTGACACTTCAGATTGGAGAAGTTTTCGGATAGTCTCTGTGGAGAATAGCAATATAGTCACGGAGCATTGCCGCGGACATGCAAGGTTGACTCTGAAACACGAAGTCATTAACCCTGAGCGTTATTGGTCAAACGTCAAATTTACGCCTGCTCAGCCTCGAGCTGCTCATGGAACTTCCCCCATTTCGGAAGAAATTAAAGTCAATATCAATCAGTTTTATTATAAGCTCGGGTTAAGTGGAAATCACTACGGTCCAGGGTTTTCTATCTTGGAGGATCTGCGTATACATGGGACAGATGCTTACGCTAGCATTCGCGTCCCAGACATGGCAAAGCGAATGCCGTGTGGTGTTCAAAGACCACATCTCATACACCCTACTGTTCTAGATGCACTGCTTCATCCCTCTATTGCCTTATTTCAAAAATCTTCTGGCGGAAAGACGATTGTCACAGCATCGATCGATAGCCTCGCCATATCGCCGTCTATTCCGAAAGCTCATGGAGCCAATGTCAAATTTACCAGCAGTTTACGCAATATGTGGGCACAGACCTGTCTTACAGATATAGAGGTGGTTCCCAATGACGATTTTCGTAGCCATGGCCGATCTCCGCTGCAACTACATGGCCTGGGATTGAAATCGCTCAAATCCATAGATACTGATGCTGACTCTCGTCGAGATATGAGTTACCAGATGCATTGGGAATTGGATGCAGATTTCCTTTCTGCGAACGACATAAAGGATCTACGAGAAGGAGCAGATCATGAGGCTGAGTCGCAAGCAATCAAGCTACAACAACTTAATCAGGCATCCTCTATATACATTGGCCGCTGCCTTGAAGATCTACACACGACACATGAAAGTAATGATGACATTCCAAACAACCATCGGCAACTATTGAAGTGGATGACGGAGTTCTGGGAAGGGAACCAATGTCGAGCTTTGCTGTCAGGCATAGATAAAGCAACAACTGATGATTGCCTTGCGAGAGCCGCTTCATTGGGCATCGAAGGCGAAGTACTAACACAGATTGGAGGGAATTTAACCTCGATTCTGCGGGGGAGACTAGATCCGCTGAGCTTAATTACAGAGAGAGACTTATTATGGCGCTTATATGCGGACGATGCGTCGGTCCGCTGTTACGGCTTTGTCGTAAAGTATCTCCAACACCTTTGCTTCAAGAGACCTAACATGGCCGTCTTAGAAATTGGAGCGGGAACAGGCGGCGCTACTGAACCTATTTTAGAAGCGCTTGCTTCGAACGGCAGGTTTCCGTTTCGATCATACGAGTTTACAGATGTATCTTCGGCCTTCTTTGAAAAAGCTAAAAAGCGCTTGAATGCTTGGAAGGATCATATCAGCTATCGCAAGTTAGACATGCAGGCAGATGTCATTGAACAGAGTTTTGAAGCGGGCATGTATGATGTTCTTCTAGCTTCAAATGTTTTGCATGTCGCGACATCTATTCCATCTACGCTTTCTCAGCTTCGGAAACTACTACGACCAGGTGGAAGAATTATAATGATTGAGACAACAAGAAATGTCCCTTTCTACAATACCTGTCTTGGCGTTCTACCAGGGTGGTGGGCTGGTTTACGTGATGGGCGCAGTAATGGACCGTTCCTTTCCGAAGAGCAATGGGACCAAACACTGGAGCAGACTGGATTCACTGGAGCTGGCCTGATTGTCAGGGATTTTGAAGGCCCCTCTCACCGATGTGCTATGATTGTATCAAAACCACTTGTGTGTAACATGCATGGCAGGCCATCTTCGTTCGGCGTGGAGATATTACTTTGCCCGACCTGGCAAGCCCGTCAGCCCATATTTTGTAGCACTTTGACTTCAAAGCTCGCTCAAACATTTGGCAAAGTTACCGTTGGTGCATTATCCAGGGCACAAATATCATGGGGAAAGGTGTATATAATCCTAGATGATGGTTCAAAACCTAGCCTTACGGCTTCTGATCCCATTCTATTTAAGGCGATCACACATCTGCTCTCTAACGCGAGCTGGGTTTTTTGGATTACTGTCCGGGGGGACACCATGTCGATTGGG
The DNA here is from genome assembly GCA_028476805.1 of Acrocalymma vagum. Lineage (NCBI taxonomy): Eukaryota > Fungi > Ascomycota > Dothideomycetes > Pleosporales > Acrocalymmaceae > Acrocalymma > Acrocalymma vagum. The sequence goes on from JAQGEP010000493.1 coordinate 6,526, forward strand.
AAAGATTTGATAACAGGCTTTATTCGCGGCGCACGGGCAGAAAACCCATCGCTAACGGCAATTACAATGGATGTGCAAGACAATGCATTCCAAAGGGATGGTGCAGACTCATTTTCCCTATTAGTCCAAACTTTGGTTACTCGGATGCTTGCTAAAGATACCGACCAGAACCTGATTGACTTGGATTATGTTCTTCAGAACGGTCGTTTGTACATTGCAAGGATTATCTCTGACACTGATATGAATCTTGCCGTAGCAAGGGCAACAGGGCAACTTCCTCATGAAGCGCAAAAATTTCATCAGGCTAATAAGGTCTTTCGCCTTGCGGTAGAGAAAGCATGCTTCCTAGATAATCCAGAGTTCCAAGAGGACGAAACCGTACACGATGATCTAGATCCAACACAGCTCAAGGTCAATGTGCAAGCATGGGGCGTAAATTTCAAAGATATGCTGATTGCAGGTGGACGTTTCAAAAAGCAGGTCGCAATGGCTGGTGAATATTCTGGAGTCGTTATCGAGGTAGGCGCCCACTATGAGGACAAGTACGTAATCGGCGATCGAGTATGTGGTTTTGGGGCAACACCATACGCAAGCCAGATCAGGGTCAAAGGGGATACGGTGGCAAAACTTCCAGACTGCTTCTCTTTCACCAGTGGCTCATCCCTACCGGTTGTATATGCGACCGCTTACCACGCTCTTGTCAACATTGCGAAAATCGCAAGCGGCCAAAAAGTCCTCATCCATTCCGCAGCCGGGGGCCTTGGGCAAGCAGCAATAGCTGTGGCTCAGTGGAGTGGCGCAGAGATCTTTGCAACGGTTAGCAGCATGGCTAAAAAGGACTTCTTAATGTCCAACTGGAATATCGCCGAGGACCATATCTTCTCTAGCAGAACGGAGTCTTTTAAAGATGAGATTATGCTACAAACCCAGGGGGTCGGAGTAGATTTAGTGCTGAACACTCTTTCAGGGCGCCTACTTCATGCCTCCATGGAGTGTACCGCTCCATTTGGGATATTTCTAGAGCTTGGTAAGTGGGACATACACTCAGGGACACAAATATCGATGGGTGTATTTGATTCGAACATTACGGTAACCTCTATTGATTTGGCCTCAATTCAGCAGTCCAACCCATCAATGACTAGAGAGTTGATACATAAAGTGCTTTCCATGATTGAGAAGCAGGAATTAAGTGGATTAAAGCTGGTTACCGTGCTTCCTTTGAACCAAATCAAGCAAGCCTTCCGAAATATGCAAGATCGAGAACGCATTGGCAAGATCGTACTAGACTCAGGCCCTGATTCATTAGTGGATGCACCGCGAAGACGGGTTTGCACTAAGTATTGCAGTAATGCTACTTATATTATTGCTGGGGGATTAGGAGGCTTAGGTCTTGAGATTACTAAGTATCTTGTGAAAAATGGTGCTCGCCATATCCTGCTGCTGACCAGAAAGCATCCGGCTGATGTGATCAGTATACCAGGAGCCGCAATACACGTCCTACGCTGTGACATTACAGATATGTCGGAAATCGAAAGGCACTTAATCCCCTGCTTACGCAGCATGCCACCTGTTAAAGGCTTATTCCAGTCAGCAATGGTCTTGCGCGACTGTATCTTAGGTGATATGACATCAACAGAATTCTTGTCCTGCATCGCGCCAAAGGTCGACGGAACCCAGAACTTGATAGAAGCGTTGAAAGAACAGCACGTTCAATGGATTGTACTTCTCTCTTCCGTTGTAGGTGCAGTCATAGGGACAGTAGCGGAAGCAAACTATGCCGCAGCGAACGCATACTTAAATAGCCTAGCCCGCTCTCGGCGTAGCCAACACCCCCGGATCATTGCTGTCGCCCCTGGTGTAATAGACGATGTTGGTGTTCTCTCTAGAGATCATAGAGTTAAGCAGATACTGGAGAAGGAGGGTTTTCCTGCAGTAAAAGCCACAGAAGTAATTGCCCTTATTGATTATGCGTTGAGCGATGAATCACAGGCAAGGAATATAAGCGAGATCGTTTTTGGTTTTGACCAGAATTCTCTGCGTAGCAGTGAAAATAATACTGTACTAAACAATCCGATCTTCTCACACATACTGAGAACCGGAGTGAATAAAGATATAGAAGAAGAAGAGCTAAGTAGAGAACGATCCCTAACGAATACTAGGACACCCGCGGAAGCCGAGGAACTAATCATAGAAGGGCTATTAAAGAAAATCGGAACCCTTGTAGCCATGGACGAGGCGCAGATCGATCGAATGTGTAGGATCGACAAGTTAGGAATGGACTCTCTGGTGATAATTTTAGTAAAAAACTGGATAGCTCAGGAGTTTGAAGTGACGCTGCAAAACTCTGAAGTAATAGGCGCATCCAACCTCAAATCTCTTGCCAAGATTATTGCCTCAAGATTGCCTCTCAGACAGACAAATCTCAGCCGACAGCAGACTTCAGGGTAATTAGCAAGATCTGCTTGTGCACATAATAAGATTCCTCAAATTCGTCGGAATAAGAATTACGCGAAACTGTCGGAATTATGAGGTTGCGAGAAACAAAAGATTCATAGATCAAACTAGGAGGTTGGGAAGCTTCTTAGTAGGGTGGTGCTCTGATAAGTTGCCAGGTTTAATAGAGAAAACTGCGTTCTTTAAAATATTCTGTCCGCCCTGCTTTTCCTCTGGCAGCTGCTTGCTTTAGTAGCAGTCAGAGCCACTGGAAAGTATAGAACTACGGCGGCATGCACAGCTGCTTAGCCACACACATTTGCTAAGCTGCAATTCGAATTTAATGTGTAGCTCGCAATCATTGGGTGTGTTGCCAGGTACGATCCCTAAACAAAGCTGTTTGCGTCGTACTACAACAAGGAGCGAAAACGGTGTTCTCGCTTAAACTGTTGCAAAGATTAAGCGCACGGACGACATTAATTTTGCCTACATTTCTGCAGGAGCAAATAACCTCGTGACTCGGTTCCGACCAAATAAATGGACCTAGCTATTTCTTCATCTGACAGTCAGGAGATTGAATATGACCCCTATGTATGTGCACCTTGCTAAAACATAGGTGAGCGCATAGCTCCTTTGTTGTGGCGCGGCTATTTCTTGACTGAACACGATAATGACGTTGCGAAGCTCGATGCAGCATTCAACGGTATTTTTAGCCATGCAGAGCGGCTCACTTACATAACTACTAGCAAATGCGCAAATTAATGTGTAGTGGTCTAAGTTTAATTCTCTGAGGAAGAGACGTCGCAATACTACGAGAGGGACTACTGAACCCAGGGAAAATTAAGAACAGTCGCAAACTTCTTATCTACCTCATCGGAATATGTGCAACCCAGCGATCAACAATAACTAGCCTAAAGAAGATGCTTAACTTAGGCATTAACCAAAATCCAACTATGTCTCATGACATAAGTTTGATTGAACATAATTTCATCTTGTCTTTCGCCGCTCCAACAGTAAAGATGCCGTTTCATTCACGTGAGGGGAGATGGTACAAAGTTCCATTACGAACCTACATTCCAACCTATTGGGGCCGCGTTGTGTTTTTTGGTAGCAGGGGGATCTTCGCCTTCAGGTGTTTTTAATAGGCTTCTGCGAATATCCAGCTATCTCTAAAAATCTATCGCCTAAACAATCGGTTCACTATAGACCTGAACGGATTGTTGAAATTTCTTCCATTCTATTATTGCCTAGAGCTGCTGTTTTAGCTATTTCTCTAGTGGGTAAAACAGATTACATTACATTTAGCGAGCAAGTAGATACATACGAGCACGTAGTGTTGTAGATCTCTATGGCAAGGGGGAAAAATACCATCCCCTTGCAAGGGAAACGGTGTACATGCAGGGGAGAGAAAACAGTCTTAAAACTAACTAGCCAGGAGTTGATGTTTTATGAAAAACCATTTATATGTAGATTATGTATATAAACTAGACGATTCGCTATTACTATGTAAAGCTCCATAAAAAGCCGTACTCTAACCAAGCAATACAGTAGTCATGTTTTGTCTCGTGCCTCTACTTTGCTGCTTTTGCCGTCCAGGTTTGCGCCGCCGCTAGCCGGCCCAGTAAGAAGAGATGGTTAGCTCGGCGTATTTGACACGATGTCGATTAGTGCCTTCTCATTATACTTTGGTCACATCAACGTACAGTCGCGAGCTGAATCGCTTTCCGGTTTTGCACTTTGATTTGTTCTCGGCGCACGGTCCTCCTTGCAAAGGGTATTTTCTACTTCGTATTAGCGCGATGCCAGGGGCTCCTATAGTTGACGCGGGTCTTATGCAAACGCATGTCTGTACTGCACTGCAATCTCTAGCGCAAGCGAGGGGTCATAGGAGCCTTGAGTTCTTCTTCGCGCCGCAAGGCGGCCCTTGTTGCGCACCGCCGCGGCCTCTGAACATCGACATGCTCACGTCAGTAGCCATAATTACAACATCACCCCTGTAATATACTAACGCAAAGTAGGAAACCCCCTTGCAGGATGACCGTGCGGTAAGAACAAATCAAAGTGCAAACCCGGAAAGCGATTCCGCTCGCGACTGTACCTAGGATTCGTCCCAGCAAGTGTCCCACTGCGCAGGGGAGGTTACTCAAATTCTCATACAGTACCTGGTTTGCCTTTGTAGACTTTCGTCATTCGACTCTCCTCTCGCTCTAGGTAGTCTAAGGGTGCTCGGCACCCAACAAATCCGAAGTTACCCGAAAGAATTCCGGTGCACTTTGGTCTGGTTTCACCGCACGGATCTCTATCCAGTATTAGTGTCTAGTCATTGCAAAGCGCTAGAGCTAGGTCTTATCTCATCAGTAGACGCGGATTCAAAATACGTCGGCCCGGCACTTTCCTACCCTTAGTCCTTAACGCCGTCAGGATTCACCACCAATTTTCCTATAGCGCCACTAATCGTATATGGGTAAGGATGCTTTCTATAACGCTTTTCGTGGCTTACTGCTATTAGAGTTGCGTTACGAGTAAGGTGGCCCCCTTAGGAGTAAGGGATATCCGGCAGCACTACGGCCAATAGTTACGGAGGACCCTTGCTGCTATCATCCAAATGTGCTGTCGGCAGTTGACATGTCGCGTGACATGGTCGGACAGATGGTTCTCTCAGAGCTAGGGGAAGCATGGAGCGAAGAGCTCATGTTCAAGAAGAACTAGTGGCTGGCAGAACTAATGGGAGACACCTAAGGCACGGGTGACACAGCGATTTAGTGTGAAGCACTGGCAGTTGGCCAAAGGATGTGGCCCCAGACTGCTGGTGATTATCAACGGAGTAGTCATAGATTTGCAATCATACTTGTTGTTTGTTAACCAACCTTGTTTCAACATTCGCGTCAAGTGTTACCAAGACCACTGAATAATCTACGGCCACGTATAACCCCTTGCACACAGCACTTTCCTTAAGTGACTTAGGTTAGGTACCAAGGGCCCGTAACAAGTGTCGGCAAAAGTCTAGCTCGTTTCCCCAATCTGTGCACTAGGGTATTCGGGGCCGTAAACAACAATTCTATGGCCATCGCCACCGCACAGCCTGCAGTCTGCTTTCCGCACAGGCCCCAGGTCTACGCCTCGGGAAGCTCCCAATTCGCGCACAAGAAGAGACAATCTTACAGTTCCTCAGTTTGAGGTTTAGTCAACCTCTTTGGACTATTTAAAACTCGTGCCCTAAGCGATCGATAATAGGCATTAATGTTATCGATGAACCCAGTGATATCTCCCAGCTATAGCAACAGTTCAGCCTGTACTCCCAGAGTAAGTTGGTAAGTAGTCTAGTTATGCCTATTTCCAATTTTAACGAGGATTTAGGTACACTTATGCACAGAGCCATTGTGGCGATTCTGCCAACCCGCCACTTCATCGACGATAGAATGCGTACCAATTCATAGTTTGAGCCCATATCGTTCACTTGCCGTGGATCTCGGTTTATGTTGCCGGTTATACGTAGATGGTAATTGTACTAAGGTTGTCAGATTGAAGGTATTCTTGATGAGATGGAATGATTCATTGATTGAACTGAGGTCGTTGTTCAAGTAGTAAAACCCTCTCTGTAACTATAGGATCGCATCCTAAGCCAGGGTGGTCTGTGTCTCAGGTGAGGGTGGAATGTTTCTCAGGTGACCCAACCCTTTGCTAGTGCAAGGAGCCATGTAATCTGACAAAGGTATGGAAGGGTAGTATAGCGGGCGAACCTAGCCAACCACTATGGTTTCCTGGCGCCCAAGTTCTTGCAGAGCCAATGGTGGTGGAAATAAGGAGCTACAAATGTCTCAGTAGCACTACGGAGTGCCCGTAAGGGTGATTGTAGGCCGAAGCTATGCATAAGTTATCGGTATCAAGATTATCACGCATCCTGTTAAAACCCAGGTTGCATACGCAAAGGTCCTCATTAATATCCGTAACTTCGCTTAAGTACTTACATTATTAACAGGCGGAGGGTTTTACTGGAGGGCAATATTTTAGGTAATTAGTATTAGAAGGAGAATTTATACCCTCAAAGCTTTCAGTAGAGGTTAGAAGTCTCTCATTGTATTTATTATTTTTACAACAATAAGGCCGTTGTGCGTTAATTAGGGACTGATTCCAATTTCTCTATGGTACTTAGAACCCCCTATAAATACCGACGACCTATTACTAATATCTATAACAAAAGTAAAAGTAAGAACCAACATCAAGTACAGGACTTTTAAGGGTCTGTGCTCAATTGGGCCCGCACGTAAAAGTAAGTATAGGGAGCAATGCTAAGCGCGAAATGTAGTGTCGCGGCTATACTGTCCCAAACTACGCGCGATAGATAGCCTAATAGGGAGTTCAGAGCCAAAGTTATACACCATTTCCGATTGGCATTCCCCAGTCCTAACGTTACAACTTTACTCTCTGAGTTTAGCCTATGGAGAGCTTACGAAATATGGCCGGGAGGCTGCTAAAATAACCAAAGGCAAACAAGGGAGCGAAAAGCGATCCGCCAGGCTCTGAAAAGTCACGAGAAAAAAGGGAATATGATAAAGTGGCTAAGAGCCATGCGCTAGATTAGAGTAGAGGCCGATGATCTATCAATCTAAACGGGGCGAATGTAGTAGGTACGAGTGGGTAGCATTACACAGAGCATAAAATAAAACAAGAGTCTGAATAATAAGCATTTTGCCAGTCTCCTTGGTGCCCCTTTAGTAAGAGTCTAGAAGATTTTAGACAAATATAGTTTCGCCACTTATTATAGCTTAGAGACGAACACCTCAAATTTCGAAGTGGTAGAATAAGTGCCACTACGCCATATAAACTGCCATGGCTCACCTTTCTGAGGATGCACCGCTCGTTTCGGGGTTTTATCGTGAAGATCATTGCCCCAATTATTTTTGGCGTATCGGATTGTCTCTTTTATTCCGAAGAAAGTTGTTCACGCCAGAAATCACTCGAGGCTAGGATACCATGCAGAACTCTCGTTTTCGTTCCCTCCCTACGCAGTTAGCCAATCATGGCGCACTTTGAAAGTTAGATGGATGGGAGCGATATTAGCCACACCGTTGCACCCAAACAGACGAGTGCGTGCGCCGGGGGTTTTGTTCATGGCTAGATTGCGGGAAGCGGGAGAAAGTTGTGCCTCGTAGTTCCTGCCCAGCTCTGCTCGGTCCTGCCACCAAAACCGCCTCCACGACTCTGCCCGGAGTGAACACATTGGCTGGCTAGTGCCGCAACTTCGCGCTGAGCAGATCGATCTCTGCCGAAAATTGGGTGCGCCATAATTTCCGAGGGGTACTCGTGACGAGAACGGAAGGAGACGGGAAGGGCGAAAGGTTGGGAGGTGGAAAGCCGCTATTAGGCAGTAGCAACTACGTACAGATACTATTTCGTTAGCCATTTGAATACCGCGCGGTCAGCCCACGATTCTGCGCACATCTCGGCTATCGCGAGCCTCTTGGTACACTATCGTCACCCTTTTGAAGGCGGTAGGTGGGTGTATATCTCTAAGAGGGGGCCCCACTCCTTATAACGAGCTCTCTAGTTCTTTAATCGTCTACTCGCTCACATCCATCCCGATCGTAAAACACCTACCTAATGGCTTACTTTAAAAGATCTCCTCAAGCTTAATGACAACCCTAGTCCCCCATGGTTCACAGGAGCGATTTAGTAAGTTTTCCGTGGTGGTGGATAGCCTCCTCGGGAACGCGAGGAGAACAACTAGGCATCTGAAGCCCGTATACGACGAGTCTCAAGAAGCGCGAAACCGTCAAGCGCGCTCCTCCGCAGGGTTCAGCTAGATGCCCAGCACCAATCAATTCAAGTCCTCTTCGCTGAGTGGGCGCTTGGGGGGCTGACAATAGGCTGTGTATTTGTGTTGGTGGACAAGACGTAGCCAAGAGCTAGCATTACTGTAAGAATCTTGCTATCTTAATGATTGAAGATGACAATCTTTTTAATCATAGTCGCCCGCCAGTTCATATATCCGAGGGTGTTATGTTTTGGACGGCCAGTCTGTGGGGTTTTGACCCTGGCCCATTCTAATATAGGGAAGGAGACGCCTCAGGGGCTCTCGAGGAGCTAAACCACGAGGTGAACTTCTAAGATGTTGTTGAGCCTTTGCCATTAGGTAGGCCCAGACGGCAGCAACCTCCAGAACGGCACTTTTATAGAGAGATGGCGACAAGTGGTGAGCGAACCGGGAGCGGCATTGACTGGCTACGTTACAAGGAGCAGACCCTCCTTTGAAAGCTCATCCATGGGCTTTGTACAGTCGATGACGCTGGCCTACGTGCAAAGGCTAAACGTTGGGCAGCTCGTGAGACGATATTGTGGGGGTTCAGACATAGCCGCATAATCTTGAAGAAATGAAAAGTTCAAATAGATTATGGCTTAGAATGTAGCTAAACCGTCCTCAGTAGGTATCATTACGACTATCACTCACGACGAAGAGAGTATCGCTTGAATCTCTGATGTCGACAAATTAAGGTGCCCTCCCTTCCATTTCCACACATTCCTGTCGTCTTCGTCTCGGTCTAAGAATAAGTAGCTTCCGTTATAGCATAGGCGCACACTACGAGCATCGGATTTGGAAATTTTATCTTCAATCATTTGGCGACCACGAGATCTATGAAAGATATTATGTGGATTATTCGCAATTATACGTTTCATTTCGTCTGTGGTAAAACGCGGAAACAAATTTGTCGTACCTGGTATGTTGGTAACAACTTCACATTGCCATTCAGACTCATGCAAAACTTTTCTCTTCGGATCGTGTACCACAAATGCATGTGTTAGCGTATCTTGGTCATGCAAATTTGGATAGAATATTTCGACCGCAGTACATAACAAGTTTAGAAATCATGATTTCATTAATCAAAAGTGAAGTTAAGAGGGTCGTCACGTCAAGGGAGTAGTCTAAGGGGGTGGTCTGGGCTTGGGGGGGAGGCATTCCCATTCGGAATACTGGAGTAGGACACGCGGTTGCCTGATTGGGGAGGATCAGTGTAACAAGGCAGCTTGGGCTACCTTGAGGAGAGTGTGGCGAGTAATGAGGGGAACAAGAAGGGGTAGTTCAGTAACACGTGGGTGACAATCGAATATTGGTGATAATAGCTGTGGTGAGCTTCACGGAATAGGCTTCAATGCAGGAGGGCTGAATCGTTGGATTGACGATAAGGACCTAACTAAGACTACTACGGGCTTATATATGCAGACTTCTCATGAGGATTCGTTGGATTCGTGACGACGAATCCACGAATCCAGGATTGTTGACTCGATCTCCCATTCGTCTAGGTCCCTTGGCGAGCTCTTCCTCTTGTGACGCGGAGTGGACTTGTTTGGTATAACCATAACAATCAGGGGTCGATACCACGAAGCATCTTATACTAGGGTTCCGCCACGTTCCAAAATAGGCTTAACGTCAGATTCAGGATTGCGTCTGCGCGAATGCCATAATGAGCTGTACATACAGGGCTAAGTTACCTACCTACTGTTTTTTTGTTGCGTCCTAAACACGCTGCTTAATTTTTTTGACGATCCGTTTTAGTTGTAAGTACGCAGCCATTTTGTGGTAGCGGCTTGACGATTCCCTGCGCTCGTTAAGAGCTTCGAGCTCCCGCTCGGTCATCTCTTGTAAATTGGTAAGTGCGGTGGCAGCTTTCAACCGGCATAAAAGATGTGTGGTTGAGGCTGTATTGTTAGCAATTCGTAATTTCGTATTTTCGATAAATTCCTTTAGAGTTCAGTGGGTCTCTGGGGTGGGCTCTACCACCACGTCTCTACAGTTGGTGGCCATTGTGACCCAAAAAAATCTTTGCCATCACCTATCACCGTCCTCCCGTTTCCTGCACCCAGCAAAGGCATAACCATGGAGAACATGTCTATACCCCCAGGTGATAGATCTCCAAGCCCCACAGAAACGAAGCGTCAGAAAATGGCAACAAGTCCAACGAATACTAAAAATTCAGCCATCTGTCAGCTCACCAAAGAACACGGTCGGCATCCCCTTTTGCCAACCCAACCGCAAATATGCGATCAACAAGCATCCCTCCCAATGCGAAGTTTAGCTCACATTAGACTCCAAGTTCCATCCGGGCAGCATGTTCCACGTTCTCGATATCAGTTTCCAAACCTGCAGGCTGGGTATGCTCGGTACAGAGCAAAGTCTGAATTAGTATGCCGCCTTGTTAGTTAGTTGCTCCAAAAACTCTGCCCCCTCCCGCATACACTAATAGTTCAACTTTGAGACTCGGCAACTCAGATCGTTGCACTTTTATGGCCTTCATCTGTTCAACCAAGCGAGTGTGAAATAGCTCTTTGCACATTCATCCAGGAAACCTTATATCGATCCCGTGCAAGCTACTCGAGTCTCACCGTCGCTTTGTACTACCTACTCCTGCTCAAACCTCATCTATCAAATCACAAAAAGGCAACGCAGCTGCGATGCGGCCGGCGTATGTTTCTCGCGGCACTCGTCCTTGCATCAAAATATCTTAACGACTGCAATTACTCTACAGGAGCATGGAGCAGAATATGTGGCCTTCCCGTTCGTGAGATCAACAGGAATGTGATGAATTTCGTCATCATAATAGATTGGAAACTCCACATCGTAGATTCAACGTGGAACAGGTGGCAGGAGGTTATTCACGGAACAGAGCCTTCTTCACTGGGTGCTCGCATCCAAGATGACTGGGAATCCATTGTGAGCTCCTAATCTAGAGTCGTCTCAAAAACGCCTATCTTATATGTGGGATAGAAGTGGCGGTGAAGGATTTCCTGCCCTCAAGCAAAGAAAGGCAAAGCGATTCTGTGACGATTTTGGATGCCAAGACATCAGTAGATGTTGGTACGAGTCAGTAGTTGATCGTACAATTATCTCGTTAACGGATTAGCTCAGGGGTTATCAAATTGCCCTCACAAGTATAATAATTGTTACAAGGTCGATAGTAGGACCGCAGTCATCCATCAATACATCATTAGCTCATACACATGCCTGTTGCTCAGTAACGTGACAGATCCTTATAGAATGAAATGCGACAAGATAATGTATACATAGGTCTATAGATCATGTTTTCATCTCCTTTTATTCTAACGGTACATAATATCCGAACACTTTGAGAGAAGATGCGCTCTAACTTTTAGGTCATCGAATAAAATTGACGGAACCCTCTCGGGCTAAGGGATCACCTGACTTGAGCACGTGATTATGCATTTATAGAGCGGAAGCATAATAGCTTCATATCGTGAATCTCAACTCTATCTGTCTAGCGAAAAATTAGTTCCTTTGGGAGGCGATTTACAAAGCGATTTACAAAGCGATAATCTAGCCTTTTCCTACGGGCTTTTTGCCAATTAACGAAGAGAAATTATTAATCATCTCCCTTAGGGGTGGCAGCCTTGGCGAGTAAAATGCGAGTTTTGAGCATATCCACGCGACAGTGCGCCTATATGGGCGAGGGTGCAAATAATAACAGTCTTGCTCCCTTCGATGAGCAGCAGCAGCAGCAGACAGCCCGTCAATCTGCTGTTGAACTAGACAAACCATATGTCAGTCAAAGCGCCCAGCGTGCTTGGCAGTTCAACTAGAACAGGCTTACGCAAAGATTGCCTATCTCTAGCGCCTGGAAGCTAGTCACGCTGCTATTACCCGTGATACAGAGATGTGCGATTGCGCCTTGTCTATTGTAGAGGTGCCGCGCAGTGGGGATGGATACTATCCCTTTAAGCGTAAGCGAGTCCGATTTCTCAGAGGCAAGGGAGAACCGTTTGTTTTGCCCTTGCCCCGCGCTTCTTTCTGTAGCCAATCATCAGCATGTGGAGC